>JASDQU010309327.1:58038-81793 GCA_032191745.1 Picea mariana
GCAACACTTTTCATCCCTAGATTTATGTTTTGAAGCTAGCCGTTTTTGCCAAGGATTTTTAAGGAAAGAGGGAGGAGCATGAGGCCTTGCTTAAGCAACACCAGAATGAGCCTCCTCCCCTTAGGGTTTTAACTTTGTGGCCCTGCTATTGCAGCACCAGAAAGCCTAACTCTCTTGTCCTTGAATTTAGATTCTCTCGAGACCTAGCACTTGCTCCTTGACTCCACTATACCCTAAGGCACTAGCCTAATTATTCAACGTTGAGCCTTTTTTGTGCCAAAACAACACTCTCAAACCTCTTAAATCTGAAACCCTACTAACCCTAACGTCTCACTAACCCTAATTTGATGATGACATCATGCCTAGTTTAAGCTCTTGGCTGGTATAAAAAGTTGCGGCTATGTCATCTAATGATAGACACTGATGTGTAGATAAATTTCATTGGTTTATTTTGCAAAACGTCCACCTCATTGTCTACCAAACTAACCCTGGAATCAGGCTGGCGTCACCTCTAGTATAGTGACGCAACAACCTTTGTATGTGAGCATTTAAATGATATTTAATGCGTTGTGTTAATTCAAGGATTGATTTTATACATTGAATGCTATATCATTTTCAATGTTATTGAGAAGTAAGCCATAGTCATTTTTTGCAATCATTGACTTCTTCAATAATTACTGTTATCTATGCTCATGTATATTTAATATTGATAGTCATTAATCTATGAAGTGCTAACCACTTTTTTTTGCACACATTAGTTTTGTTGTTGCCTTGTCTCGCAAACAGGTGCCCCTTCTGTGGTTTATCTTCATTTTAACTATCTTCTTGGCGGTAATCTGTGAAAGGGAAAACTTACCTTGATCCTTTAACCCTTTGCCTTTCAAAACCCCAGATTGTCAGGGACGTCTCCCTTGGGTTTAGCCACCCTAAATAGAAAGAGCCCCCCCATCGAGGTGACAGTGGGTGGGGAAGCTCCTGTTATGCTAGTTTGACCTTTACCTTTTCAGCTACTTGACCTAAGCTACAAACTGAGCGATAACAGGGACAACATGCAGATGTTAATCTAACTAGTATTAGTGTGTCCGACATGAGGTTGAACCAAAAACTCCTTGACCAAACTTGTCTCCCCACCTTAAGCATATAGGAAAGAATCTACCTCAGAGAGTTTGAGGACTCTTTCCGATGCTGGAAGTCACAACATCCTTCTAAAGGTGTTTGGAGTCAAATGGACGTGATTCATTCTGCTTTCCTTCACTTCAATCATTCGGTGCTTGGGATCAAATATGCTAACATACCATGCTACCAGTTCTATGAAATCAAATATTTCGGGCATGCACCTAGCTTTGGCAATCCTGGACGTCCACATTTTGTTTCTAAACTTCTCTTCCACGGAAAACTCAAAATACCACTTATATGCAATAGACCATTGGAGTTCTCATCTTTCATGGGCTAATGAGTTCACTGCATCTCCACAGAATGGTTATTGTTCGCCATCTCTTTCACTTTCAATGTGTTCAGGTAAATGTGAGGATTATGTGTATAAATTATATTTTACATTTGATAGGCACCCAACTAATAATTAATTATGGGTCAAACCCTCCATTCAAACTCCCTCCCTCGTACATTCAATGCATTTCCTTCATAAATGTTAACTGTCATTTGCATACAGAAGACTTGGGGGGGAATGTGCGAAAATTAATCCTCAGTAATTAATAATAGTTGTTCTTATCATGTGAAAGATGTGTAAAGGATGTGTTATGATTACCTCGAAAATACAAATCATGCCCTATGTGTAATGCGGGAGGCAGGCATACTAATGCAAAATGTAGGATGTAGGAGAAAAGCCGGGTGCAGGAGGAATGGCCAAGTATTATCCCTTTACATGAGACTCAAAAGTGTTGGGAAAATATACTAAGTTCCAAAATGTGAGTTGAAAGACATGATGATAACCATATGGGATGTGAGTGCAGGAGGAGTGGGGCCACAAACCAGTTTGTGAGAAGTTTGCTTCGCCTCCACATCACCAAGATTTTGCAGTATGTGGGTACGGGAGGATTGGGATGTTGACAAATGAAATTTCCTCCCGCATCCACATGGGTAGCCATTTTTTATAGAAAGGTTCCGAGAAAAATCAACGCTCTTGCAAAAGAGGAAGGCAAAGGTATCAACAACTTCAAATCATCATGGTTTCCAACCTAATCGAGATCAGTGAAACCAACCAACAAAAGAGTCCCCCCTAAACTGTAATGTATCTCAAACTTATCTATACTCTAGATATATCGAAGTATCATATTTGTTGCTTTCTAATGGCTCTCATGGGGTGTTTTCATACATCAAGCAACAAAACCAATAGAGAAGAAAATATCGAGACATGTATGAATCAAATACAAAGGATACCAACTAATTGATGGTATAAAGTGGCATCTACTTTGGATGTAGTATTGGTGGCAACATTTTGACTCCACATTGGAAGGGAGATGAGGCTAGTTTACAATCTTCCATGTGAAAGAGACGAAGAAGGTCACATGCATATTTAGAGTGGGAAAGGGAAATTCCTTCAATCATTTGCAATACTTGGAGGCCAAGAAAATACTGCAAATGACCCAAGTCTCTCATTTCAAATTTCTTCTTAAGGTTGTATTTCGCATGGTTTAAAATTTTCGGGTCACTGCCAGTGAGAATAAGGTCATCAACATAAAGAAGAAGTGTTATGATCTGGTTACCTACTTTCTCGATATAGACATTGGGGTTAGAATGACATATAGAAAATCATGTGTCAAGAAGAAAGATATCCATTTTGGCATAACAAGCTATCCATTTTAGCTTAAGAATATAAAAAGATTTCTTAAGGCGACAAACAAGGTTGGAGTCATTTTGAACATCACTATAAGGTTGTTCCATGTAAATTCATTCTTGTAAGTCCCCACGTAAGAAGGTGGATTTAACATCCATTTGATGAACCTCCAATTTATGTGAGGCTACAAGGGCTATAACAAGGCGAATGAATTCATTTTGGCTACAAGGGAAAAGGTTTCATTGTAGTCAATCCCTTCAACTGGAGAAAATCCTTTGGCAACATACTAACCACACCTTATGTCTTTCAACACTTCCATATGATGCATACTTACTTATATACACCCATTTACATCTGAAAAGTTTTCTCCCTTTTGGAAGAGGTATAAGACCCCAAGTATTGTTTGTCATTAAGGAACGATATTGTTCATTCAATGTTGTGGCCCAATATGGATGGTTGGAAGCTTTTGCAAATGTTTATGGATCATGAGTCTCTAGAACTTGAGCCAAAATAGAGGAGCCTTGCTAGAACTATGAATGTGTATGATGTTGATCTATAGGATCACTGACAAGATCACCCAATACTTCTATGACAAGATCACCCAATACTTTTCATGTTCTATGGATCCATCTAGGAAGCAATGGTGTTGGTGCAGGTTCATGTTCAACAGACATAGTTGGAGGAATGTGAGTAGGTGGAGGTGGATTTTCATACTCATTATCATCATCTGAAAACAAAAACCAAAGTATGATCATTAACAGAAAAGATGGAAATTGAAGATGGCACAAGTGTCGAAGATGGTTTGTAGGGCGAAGATGTCACAAAATCTGATTTAGGCTTGCATCTGAGATCCCTTCATCAAATTTAACATCTCTCCTAATAATATTTTCATTAAAATGAGGTTGAAAAATTATATAACCTTTTACATCTTGAAAATATCCAACAAAAATGCACTTCTCACTTTTAGGTTGTAATGCTTTCCTTTTCTCATTGGGAATGTGAGCTCATGCTTCACTACCAAACACATATAAGTGGCTTACATTTGGTTTAATTTTTCTCCATGCTTCTTTTGGTGTTATATTTTTTAAAGCCTTTATGGGAGTACAATTAACCAAGTAGTTGGCATAATTAATGGCTTCTACCTAAAAAAGAGGACTTAATCCATTAGATTGGATCATACAGTTTGTCATTTCCTTTAATGTACAATTCTTTATCTTAACAACACCAGTTTGTTGTGGTGTATATGGAACAATATATTGCATATGAATGCATTGTGCAGTGTCATAAGTTGTAAATGTGTTGTTAACATATTTGCCTCCATTATTTGTTCTTAACTTTTGCAGTTGATGTCTGAATTGTTTTTCTACGAGGGCCTTGCAGGCCGAAAACATGTCAAAAAGGTCACTCTTGAGTTTTAATAAATAAACCCCAAGTTCATCTAGAGAAATCATCAATGAAAGTTAAGAAGTACTTGAACCCATAGAAAGAAGGAGAAGGAAGCAAACCACACAAATCGCTATGAACAAGCTAGGGGGTCGAGGCGTGCCAAGGGGAACGTTTATCAAAATTGTCTTGGTGATGTTTGTTAAGAATGAAACTAACATAAACACCATATGTGCAAGAAATGAGAGGGAGACCAGTCACCATTTTTAATTACATAGATGTTGCAATGAACTATAGTTTAAATATCCAAATCACTCATGGAAAAGTTTGCTCAAGTCATCACTGTGAGCAATAAAAACTAACAGAAAAGACGATGACCCAAAGTTGTCAAATATGTACACTTTGTAATATCTTCAACAATTTTAGTTGCTATGTAACGTACCCAGTCTCCCACTGAGTCTCGTTACCACCTTACTCTTTCCCAAGCTGGTCCATGCTACTCCAACAATCTCACTGTGTAGTTTCTCCCTTAAACACAATCCGCACAGTTTCACTTGAAGTAACGTGCTCAGCCCAAGATTGAGTTGCACCACGCAACTTCTAACAACAAAAGCATCATTCTCTTTTTAACACAACATTGTGTAGTGAAATTAAATCAAACGACTGCGCGCACCAACATACTGACGACATAGTACAATTGTGCACACAACCACCTTGGTATCATTTTCCACTTCTGTTAATATTGTGTGTGGTGTCTAATTCCTTAACCACACACACAAGTTCCATCCTTTTGAAGCACATAGGCTACAATCCTGTGCACCCAACCACTCAATCCTCTTCTTGATGACTCATAACCAGAACACAGAGCTTAACTTAATAGGAAAGATTACCATCAATTGACATAATCATGTGCAACTACAATTAAAGGTTGAAAACACCATACTTACATGAACATGCAACAATTAACAAAACAAAAACAAATACTTATATGAAATACATACAAGAATTAACCCATTTCAAACATAGTCAAATATACACACAGTAACCAAGACAAGTACATAAGAAACACTTATCTTAAATGAAAGTCACCAACTATGGCCTTGACTCAGACGTTCTTCCCAACCATAGACATTGTTTCTCATAATTTTTCAGAAATGGGTCACCCCTAAGTTGGGGCTCAGCTCCACCAGGGAAAAAGGGTTTCCTAGTGACAAGCTATGGTTTGAAACTCAACATAATTGTTCAGTCCTAAGTTCCCACTGCAGCATCTAGCCCATAGTCCCTCATTCCCCACGCACATGTCACACCCAAAGAAGTGTGTCCCTTCTCTTCTCACGATTCCATCGGTTGCCCCACTTCCCTTCCCAGGGTTACCAGCAACAGGTCGGATAGGAAGTCTTTGAGCCCTACGACTAATGCTCAACGCACTAGGGAACAATTTCTAGCAAAAACTCTCGTCTAGAGTGTTTTCTTCTGGGTCTGAAAACCACTCCATAATAGCCAATCTCTCACCCAAAGAGATTTCTCATGGTCTATCAACCCGACTCTTTGACAATGAAACTTTGAATGTATCCCCCACAACTCCTTACAAGCTTCTTGCTACAGATAAGGTAATAATCAGGTTTTCTATATAGTTTGACCCCCTTCTGCTCACGAGAGCTTGCAACATGAATAATAAGACCATAATGATCATCCCCAAAAAAAATACACCAAGGCCAACAATATATATTGCATGCCTTCCACTTGAAACTTATCACTTCCAATAGTAGCTTTAAGCCACTTGGTGACCCGTTTCCTACCCTCGGGAACTTAGGATAAAGTAATATATATCTGACATTACACTTGTCCCAAAAATGTTATAAAATATTCCCTAAGACTTACGACTCACTCCCTTTTCCCTTTTCCGGTGGGGTAGGCCCCCCATCCATTTTTGTTTGAGTTAGTTAGCGCTCAGCGATGCAATATTATATTAATAATCATAATTATACTTACATGGATATGCACACTGACCTATCTGTGTCTAGGCTCACTTGCCTCATAATCACACAGGTTCTCTGGCCTCCACACATATCCATTCATTCTCGTGCACTAACCCAAGTGCGCGCAACATAGTGCAATTTGCACACTTGTTTAGGCGTGTGCAACACATAGATTGTGCACACCTGGTCTTTGTTAACACTTTTCTGCACACTACCTCGATGCACGCAACACCAAAACCAGGTGTCCTTGGCTCACCAGCCTAAATTTTCATTACATTTACACTTGGTACCAATTTGGCTCACCAACGTATATGTACAATTACAAAGGGCTCCGGATCAGGGACACTACAATCCCCTCCCCCTTATTTAGGCATTGTCCTCGGTGCATCATATATACATGTACATACAAAATTTTCAAACATTATCAAAAAGATGAGGACACTTTGCTCGCATACCATCCTTGTGCTTCTAGGTTTCATCCTCAGGATTGTACCTTGTCCATCATACCTTTACCAGCTCCATGGCTCGATTATGAAGTTGCTTGACTTTCCGATCCAATATGAAAACCGGTCAAACTTGGAATCTGCCTTCTGTCTCCCCCTGAATCACATTACAATCAATGACATTATTAGCATCAAGTACATACTTCTTAAGCAATGACACATGGAAAACATTATGAATGCATAAGGATGTAGGAAATGCAAGCATATAAGCAATAGGAGCAATCCTTTCAAGGATTTCAAATGGCCCAAAATAGCGCACTGCTAATTTAGAACACTTTCCCAACTTCAAGGAACTGTGCATGGCCTTCACTTTAAGAAATACGTGATCACTCACTCCAAATTCCATGTGGGTTATGCCTTTATCTGCGCAGATTTTCTGTCTATCTTGGGAAGCCTTTAAATTCTACCTAATCTTTACCATTCGCTCCTCCATTTCCTGAAGCAAATCTGGCGCAACTATCATGCGGTCTGCTAGCTTATCCCAACTTACAGGTGTGTTTCACTTTCTACCATAAAGTGCCTCAAATGGGATCATCTTTAAAGATGTATGATACCCATTGTTGTATGCAAACTCTACCAAATGAAGCTAGTCTTCCCACTTGGATGGTTTATCTATCACATACATCCTTAGCATGTCTTCAATCACTCGATTTACTCTCTCGATTTTACCATCTAACTCAAGATGATATGTTGTACTGAAATTCAGATTTGTTCCAAATCCTTTGAATGACCCTTTCCAAAATTTTGAGGTGAACTTGGAATCTTTGTCAGACATAATTGTCTTAGGAACACCATGCAATTTAACAACTTTGCGCATGTATATCTTAGTAATGTCGATTGCCTTGTACACTAACTTTAATGGAATAAAATGGGAAGCTTTAGTAAGCTTGTCCACCACCACCATAATAGAATCATGTTGCTTGGCAGTCCTAGGCAACTTAGTTATGAAGTCCATGGTCACCACTTCCCACTTCCATTCTGGAATGGTTAAGGGCTGCAACAAACTAGTTGGATGTATGTGCTCACCCTTGACCTTGTGACATTCGAGACACTCGCAATAAAATCCACAAGTTCCTTTTTCATACCTGGCCAAAAGTATTGCTTCTTGACTGCGATAATTGTCTTCTGATAACCTAGATATCCAACATAAGGAACCTTGTGCATCTCTGACAAAATCAGGTTCTTCAACTCTTGATCATTTGGAAAATAAACTCTGCATCTATACATGAGAATCCCATCCTCTCTTAACTCGTAACCTTCAAACTTTGGTTGTGACATACCTTGTTGTAAATTCGCACTTATATCCATATAGCGCAGATCTGATTTAGCAACCTCCAAAATTTTGTCACAAAAATCTGTCTATTACATGCTAATAGTCATAACATACATTTCATGCATCCTCCTGCTAAGTGTGTCATCCACCTTGTTCTCGTTTCCCCTGATATGATTTATGTCAAAGTCATACTCACTGAGGAACTCTAACCACGTGCTTTGCCTGGCATTCAAACTTGGTCATCCAAACAAATACTTTAGACCAAAATGGTCTATTCTCAGCTCAAATCTCTTACCCATGAGATAATGTCACCACATATTCAAATCATATAAGCGATAGGACCAATCCTTTCAAGGATTTCAAATGGCCCACAATAGCACACCGTTAATTTGGAACACTTTCCCAACTTCAGGGAACTGCACCTGGCCTTCACTTTAAGAAATACGTGATCACCCACTCCCAATTCCATGTGGGTTCTGCCTTTATTTGTGTAGCTTTTCTGTTTGTCTTGGGAAGCCTTTAAATTCTACCTAATCTTTACCATCCGCTCCTCCATTTTCTGAAGCAAATCTGGCCCAACTATTGTGCGGTCTGCTGGGTTATCCCAACTTACAGGCGTGTTTCACTTTCTACCATAAAGTACCTCAAATGGGATCATCTTTAAATATGTCTGATGCCCATTGTTGTACGCAAACTCTACCAAATGAAGCTAGTCTTGCCACTTGGATGGTTCATCCATCACATACATCCTTAGCATGTCTTCAATCACTCGGTTTACTCTCTCGATTTTACCATCTAACTCAAGATGATATGTTGTGCTGAAATTCAGACTTACTCCAAATCCTTTGAATGACCCTTTCCAAAATTTCGAGGTGAACTTGGAATCTCTGTCAGACATAATTGTCTTAGGAACACCATGCAATTTAACAACTTCACACATGTATATCTTAGTAATGCCGGTTGCCTTGTACGTTGAATTTAATGGAATAAAATGGGAAGCTTTAGTAAGCTTGTCCACCACCACCATTATAGAATCATGTTGCTTAGCAGTCCTAGGCAACTTAGTTATGAAGTCCATGGTCACCACTTCCCACTTCCATTCTGGAATGGTTAAGGGCTGCAACAAACTAGTTGGATGTATGTGCTCACCCTTGACCTTCTGACATTCAAGACACTCTCAATAAAATCTACAAGCTCCTTTTTCATACCTGGCCAAAAGTATTGCTTCTTAACTGCGATAATTGTCTTCTGATAACCTAGATATCCAACATAAGGAACCTTATGCATCCCTGATAAAATCAGGCTCTTCAACTCTTGATCATTTGGCAAATAAAATCTGCATCTATACATGAGAATCCCATCCTCTCTTAACTCGTAACCTTCAAACTTTGGTTGTGACATACCTTATTGTAAAGTCGCACGTGTATCCATATAGCGTAGATCTGATTTGGAAACTTCCAAAATTTTGTCGCACAAGTCTGTCTATTACATGCTAATAGTCATAACATACATTTCATGCATCCTCCTATTGAGTGCGTCATCCACCTTGTTCTCTTTTCCCCTGATATGATTTATGTCAAAGTCATACTCACCGAGGAACTCTAACCACCTGCTTTGTCTGGCATTCAAACTTGGTCGTCCAAACAAATACTTTAGACCAAAATGATCTATTCTCAGCACAAATCTCTTACCCATGAGATAATGTCGCCACATCTTCAAAGCATATAAGCGATAGGACCAACCCTTTCAAGGATTTCAAATGGCCCACAATAGCGCACTGCTAATTTAGAACACTTTCTCAACTTCAGGGAACTGCGCCTGGCCTTTACTTTAAAAAATACGTGATCACCGACTCCAATTTCCATGTGGGTTTTGCCTTTATCTGCGTAGCTTTTCTGTCTGTCTCGAGAAGCCTTTAAATTCTGCCTAATATTTACCATCCGCTCCTCCATTTCCTGAAGCAAATCTGGCCCAACTATTGTGCGGTCTGTTGGGTTATCCCAACTTACAGGCGTTTTGCACTTTCTACCATAAAGTGCCTCAAATGGGATCATCTTTAAAGATGTCTTATACCCATTGTTGTACGCAAACTCTACCATATGAAGCTAGTCTTCCCACTTGGATGGTTTATCCATCACATACATCCTTAGCATATCTTCAATCACTCGATTTACTCTCTCAGTTTTACCATCTGACTCAAGATGATATGTTGTGATGAAATTCAGACTTGTTCCAAATCCTTTGAATGACCCTTTCCAAAATTTTGAGGTGAACTTGGAATCTCTGACAGACATAATTGTCTTAGGAACACCATGCAATTTAACAACTTCGTGCATGTATATCTTAGTAATGTTGATTGCCTTGTACGTTGACTTTAATGGAATAAAATGGGAAGCTTTAGTAAGCTTGTCCACCACCACCATAATAGAATCATGTTGCTTAGTAGTCCTAGGCAACTTAGTTATGAAGTCCATGGTCACCACTTCCCACTTCCATTCTGGAATGGTTAAGGGCCGCAACAAACTAGTTGGATGTATGTGCTCACCCTTGACCTTCTGACATTCGAGACACTCGCAATAAAAGCTACAAGTTCCTTTTTCATACCTAGCCAAAAGTATTGCTTCTTGACTGTGATAATTGTCTTCTGATAACCTAGATATCCAACATAAGGAACCTTGTGCATCTCTGACAAAATCAGGTTCTTCAACTCTTGATCATTTGGAAAATAAACTCTGCATCTATACATGAGAATCGCACCCTCTCTTAACTCGTAACCTTCAAAATTTGGATGTGACACACCTTGTTGTAAAGTTGCACTTGTATCCATATAGTGCAAATCTGATTTGGCAACTTCCAAAATTTTGTCTCACAAATCTGTCTATTACATGCTAATAGTCGTAACATACATTTCATGCATCCTCCTGCTGAGTGTGTCATCCACCTTGTTCTCTTTTCCCCTAATATGATTTATGTCAAAGTCATAGTCATTGAGGAACTTTAACCACCTGCTTTGTCTAGCATTCAAACTTGGTCATCCAAACAAATACTTTAGACCAAAATGGTTTATTCTCAACTCAAATATCTTACCCATGAGATAATGTCACCACATCTTCAAAGCATGCACTATGGCTGCCAATTCCAAGTCATGTGTGGCATATAGTCTTTCATGCTCTTTCAACTTGCTTGACTCGTAGCACACCACGAGTCCATTCTGACTCAAGACTCCACCTAGTCCTTCCTTTCATGCATCTGTTCACACAACAGAGTCTACATCTGAATCAACAATTCTTAAAATTGGCGCACTTTTTAACAAATTCTTCAAGTGCTGAAAATTCCTTGTGCAATCTAGAGTTTGTTCAAATCGCGCACCTTTCTTCTGTAGGGATGTGGTTGGATGCATAATCTATGAGAATCCTTCAATAAACCTTTTGTAGTACCCTTCTAGTCCCATAAAATATCTCACTTATATGACATTTCTTAGCATTGTCCATTCCTCAATATTCGGTACATGATAATAGTCGTAACATACATTTCATGCATCCTCCTTCTTAGTGTGTCAACCACCTTATTCTCTTTTCCCCTGATATGATTTATGTCAAATTCATACTCACTGAGGAACTCTAACTACCTACTTTGTATGGCATTCAAACTTGGTTGTTGAAACAAATACTTCAGACCACAATGGTCTGTTCTAAGCTCAAATCTCTTACCCATGAGATAATTTCGCCACATCTTCAAAGCATGCACTATGGTTTCCAATTCCAAGTCATTTATGGCATATAGTCATTCATTATCTTTCAACTCCTTGACTTGTAGCACACCACATGTCCATTCTAACTCAAGACTCCACCTAGTCCTTCCTTGTATGCATATGTGCACACAACGAAGTCTGCATCTAAATCAACAATTCTGAAAATCAACGCACTTGTTAACAAATTCTTCAAGTGCTGAAAATTCCTTGTGCAATCTAGAGTCCATTCAATCGTGCAGCTTTATTCTGCAAGGATGTGATTGGATGCAAAATCTGTGAGAGTCCTTCAATAAACCTTATGTATAACCCTGCTAGTCCCATAAAAGATCTCACTTATGTGACATTTCTTGGTGTTTTCTGTTCCTCGATGGATTTTATCTTCATTGGGTCCACAACTATTACTTTCTCTGAAATGATATGACCCAAATAGTGAATCTTCCACTGATAAAATGAACACTTTCTCAGCTTTGCATAAAGCTGATGCTCCCTCAAAACCTGCAACACCATCCTCGAGTGTTGCTTGTGCTCTTCCTCAGACTTCGAGTAAATAAGAATGTCATCCAAAAACACAATGACAAACTTATCCAAGTAACTTTTGAAAACTCCAATCATTAAACACATGAAGATAGCCAGTGCATTCGATAGCCCAAATGGCACCATTGTAAAGTCGTAATGACCATACCTTGTTCTGAAGGTTTTTTTACTAATGTATTCCTCTTTTATTCTTACTTGGTGATAACCAGATATGAGATCTATCTTGGAAAATATCCTTGTGCCCCTTAGCTGATCAAACAGATCATCTATCCTTGGCAAATGATACTTGTTATTTATTGTTACTTTGTTCGATTGCCTGAAGTCAATATAAAGTCTCAGCGTACCATCCTTATTCTTCATGAAAAAACTGGCGCACCCCAAGGTGACACACTTGGGCATATATACCCTTTATTTAGAAGCTCTTCAAGTTGCATCTGCAACTCCTTCAGTTCTGGCGTACTCATCCTATAAGGAGTCTTGGATATAGTTGTTACTCCCAGCATCAGATTAATAGAGAAGTCAATATTTCTTTTTGGAGGCAATCTTGGTATCTCTTTAAATACAAACTCATACTCTTTCAGTACTACGTAGTCTTCCATACTTGGCACTTTATCCTTAAGTGCCTCTTCCATGTGTGTTGCAAATACTTGACATCCTTTCCTATAGCTTTTCTTTAACTGCGAAGCTAAAACTTCTCTAATAGTCACAACTCTTGGAATTCCTTGAACTGACCTCAAATTTCCTTCCTCATCCAGGCAAGTAAATGCCTTATTGTAACAATCCAGGATAACATGATGCTCATCCAACCAATCCATACCAATGAGGAAATCATGTGAGCCCAAAGGTATAATATTCAAATCAACCTTTGTGTGCAGTCCATTCATCTCCAATGAAAATGACTTAACCATCTCATTGATTTTCCTTTTTGTTCTTGTCGCTAACTGCACCAACCAAGATTTCCCAAGCTTGCTTCTCGACAAATGGAATCTTTCCACCATATTAGGATCTAGATAACTATGACTAGCTTCCGAGTCTATTAAAATAACAATGGGTTGGTCATTAATCGTACCTTCCACCTCAATCACGTGCAACTGAAACTCATCCTTCTTGTTATCTATTGTTGTGTAAATCCATGGCACCTTTCTACCCATGTCTTCCATTGTCACAACTTGTTGTACACAGTGCGCATTCCTCGCTTTATCACCTCTTTGAGGACAATATTTGTGCATATGATTTCCGCCACAACCCCAACACTGCATAGGTTGCTGCCATGGCTTTTGTCCCACTGTTTTTGACATTCTAGGCTCCCGAAGAGTCATCTGTCCTTGTGCATAATTTCTGAAAAATGGTGGCTTAACTCCCTTCTTCCTCTATTCCACCTTATTTTTCATCTTATATTCCCAAGCCTTTTGGAAATTCGGCCTTCCCCTTTGTTGGTCATAAATACACTTAGCGCACCTTATGGTCTCTTCCAATGTCTTAGGGTCATCATATTGTATCTTTTCATTGATAAATGAGGGTAGCACACTCAGATACCTCTGAATATTCACCTGTTCATCCTTGATAAAAGGCACATATTTCAACAGCTCTAAAAATATTCTTTCATACTCATCAATTGTCATACTCCCAAGCTTGAATTTGAAGAACTCCTTCATCTTCTTATCATAGTACCTCTTGGTTAAATATTTCTTTTGGAAATACCTCTTGAACTCTCTCCAAGTCACTTTCTTCTCATCAATGTGTTGCACTTGCACATATTGATCCCACCACATAAATGCCTTTCCATTTAACTGATAGATACAAATTCTCCCTTATGCCTAGATAGAATAGTTATGCAACTGGAAGTACTTTCTCATACCTAGCAACTAGGTATATGCATCTTCGTCCTTCTTATGATCACCATCAAAGGTAGGAGGTTTGATCTTATTCATTTCTCCATGTATCTCGTCCACCTCAATCCTTCTCTTATGCTTTCTAACATGAGACAGACTCGAACTACTGCGTGCTTTCCTGAAAGAATGCTTACAAACACTTATTTCTTCTCTTCTTTTCTCATTATGAGACCCGTGACTTCCTTATTTACTCATCTCTTCATCCTTATCCATCTTCTTTTCTATTCTATCCAGACTTTGAATTAATTTGACATTGAAGTCATCTTCCTGCACCTTGGCTCTCATAAGTCTTTCATTACCAGCCTTATAACTCTGGACATTTTTCTGTAGTACTTTTGCAGTTTCTACCAAGTGCATGTGTTACCCCTTAGAATATGTACCATCGGTACCCAAACCGACATACATATCCCCAAATTCATCATTAGGACTATAAATCCTCTACGCATCTTCCATGATTTCTACCTTATGCACTGACCTTGTCCTGCTCTAATAGTTGATAATTCTGCAAAATATGCAGACAACAAGATTTATTAAGTAATTTCATGCAATGACTACATGAAAAATTTGCACCACTTTATCATAATCCTTTCCTCGGATTTCTTGGAAGATTATAACATCCTAAACTCTAGTGCACACATCTGCACATCACTATCTTTGTGCACATCACAACTCTATATCGCGCACCAATGTTCTTCCACACAAACTAAACTCTGTATTGCACTGTACCAATTCTTAGCGCACACATCTATTCACGTTAATCTCTAGCCCATACAAGTTCAGTGTTGAACCAATAGCTTTGATAACATAATGTAATGTACCTAGTACCCCACTAAGTCATGTTACCACCTTACTCTTGCCCAGGATGGGCCATGCTAATCCAATAATCTCACTACGTAGTTTCTCCCTTAAACATAATCCACGTAGTTTCACTTGAAGTAACGCGCTCAACCCAATCTCGAGTCGTGTCACACAACTTCTAACAACGGAAGCATCATTCTCTTTTTGACACAACATTGTGCAACAAAATTAAATCAATCGGTTGCGCGCACCAACATATTGACCACACAGTACAACTGTGTGCACAACCACCTTGGTGTCATTTGTCACTTATGTTAATATTGTGCCCACGATCTAATTTCTTAACCACACACACAAGTTCCACCCTTTTGAAGCACGCATGCTACAATCCTAGACACCTGACCACTCAACCAAAACATAGGGTTAAACTTAACATGCAAGGTTACCATCAATTGACATACTCATGTGCAACTACAATTAAAGGCTGAAAACACCATACTTACATGGACATGCAACAATTATAAAATAACAACGAATACTTATATGCAACACATACAAGAATTAACCCATTTCAAACATAGTCAAATATACACATAGTAACCAAGACAAGTACATAAGGAACACTTATCTTAAATGAAAGTCACCAACTACAACCTTGACTCAGATGTTCCTCTTAGCCATAGACATTGTTGCTTATAAGTTTTCAGCAACATGTCACCCTCGAGTTGGGGCTCAGCTCTACCAAGGAAAAAGGGTTTCCTAGCAATAAGCTATGGTCTAAAACTCGACATAATTTCCCAGTCCTAAGTGCCCACTATTGCATCTAGCCCATAGTCCCTCATTCCCCACGCACCTATCACACCCAAGGAAGTGTGCCCCTTCTCTGCTCACCAGTCCTTCGGCTGCCCCACTTCTCTTCCTAGGGTTACGAGCAACAAGCCGGACATGAAGTCTCTAAGCCCTGCGACTAATGCTTAGTGCACTAGGGAACAATTTCCAACAAAAACTATTGCCTGGAGAGTTTGATTTCGAGACTGACAACCACTCCACAATAGCCAATCTCTCACACAAAGAGATTGCTCACGGTCTGTTAACCCGACTCTTTGACAATGAAACTTTGAATGCATCCCCCACAACTCCTTACAAGCTTCTCGCTGCAGATAAGGTAATAATCAAATTTTCCATACAGTTTGACCCCCTTCTACTCATGAGAGCTTGCAACATGAATAATAAGACCATAATGATCATCCCCCTCAAAAATACACCAATGCCAACAATATATATTGCATGCCTTCCACTTGACACTTTTCACTTCCAAATGTCGCTTTAAGCCACTTGGTGACCCATTCCCTACCCTCGTGAACATGGATAAAATAATATATATCTGACATTACACTTTTCCAGGAAATATTATCAAATATTCCCCAAGACTTGTGACTCACACCCTTTTCCAGTGGAGTAGGCCCCCCATCTCTTTTCATCTAAGTTAGTCAGTGCGCAATGATGCAATATTATATTAATAATCATAATTATACTTACATGGATAGGTGCACTGACTTATCTGCATCCAGGCTCACCTAACTCATAATCACACAGGCTCTCTGATCTCCACACATATCCATTCACTCATGTGCACTAACCCAAGTGCACACAACATAGTGTAATGTGCATACTTGTCCAGGTGCATGCAACACATAGATTGTGCACACCTTGTCTTTGTTAACACTTTTCTGTGCACTACCCTAATGTGCACAACACCAAAACTAGGTGTCCTTGGCTCACCAGCCTAAATTCTCATTACATTTACACTTGGTACCAATTCGGTTCACCAACCTACATGTACAATTACAAAGGGGTCTGGATCAAGGACACTACATGCTAGGACATGGTTAAGATCTTTTAAATCATTGATTACAACTTGGCAAGGTGAAAACTCTATTGTTTTACCTTCACATGAATAAGTGATTTGATATAATAATAGAATATTGTAGGAGAGACTTGGAACACATAGTACATCATTAAAATGATAATCATTTAGTTGAACTGTTCCAAACCCTACAACACTAAGAGATCTATCATCACCAACAAATATTTGTTTGGTGTTACATTCATTAATAAATCCCCCAAAAATGGCTTTATCCTTAGCCATATGGTAAGATGTTCTAGAATCAATAAGTCACTCACTAGAAGAAGAAGTAGATGTTGCATTGAAGGAAAAACTAGAGGCATAAAGTGTATGTCCATGAGAAGAAGTGTTAGACGAAGAAGAGTCAAGATTGGCGTTGTGCTTCTGCATTACTGCTTCTAAGGCCTCCATCTTATTAAAACATTTAGACTCTAGATGACCACCTTGCCTATAAAAATTCCAATACCTCCCAATATTTTTACTTTTTTATTTTGTTTATTTATCACCATTGGGAGTAGGATGTGGCCGAGATTGTTCAAGAGCCTTGTTTTGCTTGTTGTTGCTAGGATGTTGCTTCTTTGAATGCTTGAATTTATCCTTCTATTGGGCCACTAAGACTTTCTTAGAAGTACTTGCAATGTTCATCACTACAAGATGTAAGAGCTTATCTTTCTCTCTATTCAAAGAATCACAAAATACTTCAAGAGTGTGTGGTTTGTAAGCAACCATAGAGCTTCTCTGGTGGAATGAAAAGTAGATACAAAAATAAAATATGCACTATCAAGCTTAGCAATAATAATATATATACATTCGTCATCCTTCTTTTGTATGTTATAGTATTCAAGTAAAATTATGAGTGTTTTGAACTTAGATAGATAATCCTCACTGCAAGAGAAATTACAGGGATTTAAATAAATCAATTTATTTTCAAGTTAGTGGACTCGAATCTCATCGTGTTTACCAAATATGGTTCTTAGCTTTTTCCAAGCATCATTTTGTTTGTCAACTCCTCAAAGGTGAAACTGTAAATCACTAGAGGTGGACATTTTGATTAAGCCATGTGCTTAATCATTTTTATTATCCAAATTGGCTTTCTTTGAAGCATCGATGGGGTAGTTTATTTTCCCAGGGTGACATGGTAATGTCCTTTACTTCTTAGTACATCCTTCATATGAGATTTCCATGATAAGTAGTTTGAACTAGCAAGCAAAAGATCATTTGGACCAACCATATAAAATACATAGGTAAGATGGCTTCAAAAGTAAAAATTGACTATTTGGATGGAAAGTTGTAAAAAAAATGGGGAGTTTAAACAAAATTAGCCTTGAAAAATGTCAAAGTTATGCCCTTTTTATGAAAGGTAGAGAAAGTAATCAAAGTGCCACATGACAAGTAGAGGTTGGTGCATGTGGTGATGGGTGCAAAGTAAAAAATGTTTCCCTTCTCTAACTTTATCTATAAGCTCACTTTTACAAATAAGTTATTTTTACATTAAGTGATCCATTTTTATAAAATAAATGAAAATAATTTTTACAATGAAGTTACTTTATAAATTAAAGTTGCATGTAAAAAATAACTTAAAAAATAAATATAAAGTTATTTTTATAATGATTCAATTTTATAATTAAAGTGGAATGCACTTTATAATAAAACTATATGATAACTTAAAGTTCCATGAACTTTTAAAAAAATAACTTAATGAAAATAAATACTTTAACTTAAGACTTCTTAGTTAATAAGTAACTTTTCACCAAGCGAACTAATGCAAAATATATAATAAATGTGATGAAGGAGAAGGGAGACATTTTTTACTCTTTACCTCGAAGTGTGTGCTTACCCCCAAAACCTTTGTTTTTGCTTGCAAAAAACTTCAACACAACCACACACAAAAAAAAAAACGAAATTTCAAAAAAACAAATACAAAACTTAACAAGATCATGGTTCGATCTCTATTAGCCTACCTGGAAAACAAGTTTTCTCTTTGTTTTTGATTTGCTGAGATTGCATAAGTGCACAACAAATAACATAATTGGAAACAAAAACACTTTGTTTTTAGTTTGTTGAGATTACACAAGGTGCATGACAAAGAGCATACATGGACTCGAAAGGTAACAAATTGAAACGATAACATAAAAACCAAAACATTAATATAGTATATATAAAAAATATCAAAATCATAGTGAAACTTTCTAGCTTTGGATATAACAAATATGTTTGTATCTTATGCAAACAAAAACCTTTTCGTTGAAATGAAAATTGTTTCCAACTAAAAGCAACACTTTAGATGCAATGGAACAACTCTCTCAACTCATAAATGCACATAAATAGTAGAATCTAGAAATAGTTTTATGTATTTAGTGACACGGGTTGAGGATCTCGATCAACAATGGGAGAGGGTCTTCATATGAGCTCTAAAACCATGTTCGATAAACATGGTATTTCTATGCAAGTCAAACACCTTAAGCAATTGCTCACACAAACAAATCGAAGATCAACACACCCGTATATTACATGGTTAAAACCCTCGAGGAGGAAAATTGTACACAACCCTAGCCAATGTGGCCACTTGAGGCAATATATTAATGTAAAAGGAAAACAAATTACATATGAGTTTCTCACAATCGATACTCAACAAATGACCCTCTATGTTCTTTAAATAAAGATCTTGGACCAATTGGATGTTAAACCAATGACAAATATTATTGTTCGTATCGAGGAGAATATGAAATGYCAGATATTCACTTTATGTCTAGAACATATTGCCATCRTCAGATTACATAACTACAAATGYATACTAAGAAAACACACTAAAGAAACACACTTTACCTGGACAMACATTAGACCAAGTTGATCTTAAYTAACTCTTAAGTGTCTAAATATCCTAACAATGGGGACTATGTGGATTCTTGCTTTGTTTTAACCTGACTCAAGTTGGGATTTTCTTTCATTCGATCTTGAGATGAGTTCTCRTTCTTTCYCAWGGGAAAACAAGAGGTTAGTGTGCTAAGTTTATGTGGAATAAACTCTGATTTTGAAATTCTATTAGCTTTGTTGTTGCTTGTCAGAGGAAATGTTGAGAAAGGGTTTGGTAAATGGTTATGGTAGTCTATTAATGGAATGGGGAATTTGCAAGTTTTATGTAGTGCCTTAAGAATGGGCCACTGGCATTTTGATAGATGCGCATTGTGTGAAACCACTTATATTCACAGAGTTATGAGGAGACAAGAAGATCTTATTACTGACAATAGGAATTTGATTTTCTCCATGACACAATCTCAAGAAGAAACCAGAAATGATGAATATGCCTTTATCTTCGAAACCTTTCATAGTCAAAAGAGGCAAATAGAATCTCTTCAAGCTAAGTGTGTTGCTCTTTGTCAAATGGTTGTGAATCTAGTTAGAAAACCCACTTCAACTACTTCAAATGCGGACTATTTATTGGGTTAATAGTTGAGGAAGTCAAGGAAGATGAGATTGTAGAACGATAGCAGGATGGCATGGAAATAACGGGTGTAGTCAAGAACTTCCAAGCCACAACATAGAACTAGGAGGAAGTTTACATCCATCATGTCTTTATCGAGTACAATTGTTTAATGTCTTGCAAATTTCATTTAATGTTAGGTATTTTTTATAGAAATTATTCTAGTAGTATATTTTCATAATCCTCTATGAAAGATTGCTATATGTTTTTTAGATAGTAARCTTCAAGTTTTGGACAAATTTCAGAATTTCATTTTTAAATAGAATACATAGTTTTGTATTATTATGATAACCAATACAATTGTAATAATTTACTAATGCAAAATATRCTCATTCTTATTAAAAAAAATAGCCATGCAATGGTTTGTGAAAGACCGATGTTATATGCAAACATGTTTGATAACGGTGAAAATTTTCAAGAGATACATGTTGCAAAGTGAGGTCTGATACCCGATCTACCAATCGACCTCATCACCAATTGCTTTCACATTGCTTGAGGACCCGSTGGCCCGATCTCCAGCCACGACGACCGAGTTCTTTCTAAGCAAAGGGACCAATCCACGAGTTCCCTTGAGGTTCGGGCGCAACTGTCCTTGGAACGAGTTTTGGTTGCTGCCATTTGGCGTTTGGCGAGTCATGCACTTAGTTTCCCAACAACCTCACTCCAGTTACTACTGGATCTGAATACCACACCACTGTAAAATCGGATTTTAACGGAAAATAGTGATTTGGGCGCGTATTCTCCACAATTTTGTTGCTGGAGTATTGAAATCGGGCATGAGAAGCCCTCGAATCTCACCAAGCCACTGATCACCACCGTCATGATTCTTCTCGCCCATGTCCTCGATGAAATGGGATTTGATAATAAACCAATTTAATATTAAATAAATAAACAATGGGGAAGAGAGGCGGGTTCAATTAAACTAACAATGAGAAAGAATGGATCAGAGTGGGATCTATACGTACCGAGAGTTGGAGTTGCGATTTGATTTGAATAGAGCGATTTTATTTGGTTTGATTTGGATAGAGTGATTTTAGGTGAAATACCCTGGAAGCAAGAAGAAACCCTAATGAATTGGCTAATAACCCTAGAAGACATGTCGGCTCAAGAAGATAGCTTGTATTAGGTTATTAGCCTCCAGGAGAAGAAGTCGGCTAGAAGAAATAATATATACTGAACAGACAAATACCCAGAATGAGAAGTCGGCCCAGGCAGTTAGCCAGAATTACTATAAATACAGGAGGCCAATCTTCATTCTGGCAGGCAGTCTCAGAATTGTAGAGCAACACTTGTGCGTACTACAGTGCCCAGTTTTGTGCGCAGGTTTGGTGGAGAGTTGCCATTGCAGTTGTTGTAGCTAGCAGATCACGTTTGGCTTGGACTATCTCTTGGTTAGGGTTTGGACTATCTGATCAGCTCTTGTTGGTGCGCTATCCTTAGGAAAAGGAGCGCTACCCTTTGTTTGGCTATCTAGCCTAGGGTTTGCTTCCGGAGTGATTCTCTGTCAAAGTTAAGGTGCTCGAAGGGTGGCTTCGGCCTATGGTTGGGTGACAATAGCGATATTGTCAATGGTAAAATGAGCACATCCATTATATTCTAACAGGTTATGGGCCCACACCTCCTTCATTCAGTCTAACCGTTGGAAGGAAACATGGTCGTAAGGATATTAAGCTCGTTGAAGAACTATCACTAAGGTTTCTAGCAGGAGCAGTCACCATAGCATTGTCTGTAGGGTTACTAGCAGGTGCAATTATGGAAACCCTAATCCTCTCGTTGAGGCACCTTAAGTAAATGGATTGACCTAATTTCCAGATAGACCAGTGCACCCTAGCCTAGTGCATCTCCTGGTACTCTCAGCAAGCCAAGACGTCAAGTTTGAGTTTTTGGTCAAATCTAGGGTTGACCAAGTCAAAGAAGCCATGACCTACTCCATGAAGTCAAAAAACAAGTTAGATGGAGATTCTAACTTCAGAGCGTGGAAGACAAGGATTGACCTCATCCTTGCCAAGAATAAAGTGCTGGATATCGTGAAAGGAAAGATCGTGGAACCAGAGTTTGAAGAAGGAAAATAGAAGGAACCACATAATGTTGCAGTTATGGAGAAGTTCAAAGATGGTGACACCAATGCCATGAGTATCATAGTGAACTCTATAAAAGACCACTTGATACCCTACATCTCCCATCTTGACTCATTGAAGAAGATGTACGATGCCCTAACAAACCTCTTCTCAATCAGAAACATTGGACAAATAATGAGTCTGAAGAATGAGCTCTGTGACATGAAGACGAATGATGATGACAGCATAACATCATACTTTGTGAGAATCTCTCAGTTAAGAGATCAACTACAAGCTATTGAAGAAATCATTTCAGAGAAGGAATTGATAAACATAGTACTCAATGGTATTCCCAAGACGTGGGATGCATTTGCCGCAAGCATGAACACAAAAAAGGAGTATCCTACATTTGAAGAAATTTGGACTTGCTGTGCTCATGAAGAATCTAGGATCAATGCAAAAGAGAAACCCCAAAAGAAGTACGATGATCAAGCCTTCACAGCAAGATTCAAGAATTTCAGGAACAAAAGAAAGTTTGGTTCAAAGAGGAAGACAAATCAAGAGAAAGATATTTCAGAAATACAATGCTTCAACTGTCGAAAGTATGGTCACTACAAGAGTCATTGTCTCGAGCTAAAGAAAAGGAAGGAGAAACACGAAGCATCAGTTGCTGAAGAAAATGAACCTACAAAGAAGACTAAGCAGGATGAAAGAGACTTCTTCTTCTGAAGGTAACAATACTCTTTTTAGTTCTTGTACATATCTTGTTTGCATCGTCTCTATACATATCTTGTATATCTATCTCTTGGAAGATAATGTGTTCCAAGAAGAACTATACTTACGAAAGAACAACAAGATAAGGATTGCTATCATTATACAAGTTAGATAATACACATGAAAGGATGAAATACATCAAACAAATCAAGTGGAAGTTATTACAAGATAAGCAAAATCAGAATCAATCACGAAGAGACTTAGAAGAAGCAAAGACAGAAAGAAGTCAGCAATCAAGAGGAAATTGGAGAAAGACTTATGACATTTTGCAGAAGACAATAAGATGGAAGCGCGGACTCTGTTAGACGGAGGGATCCGATTATATATTGCAGAAGACAATAAGGATGTAGACGGAAGCGTGGACTCTATTAGACGGAGGGAGTCGATTATATGCACTCATACATGAAGTAAGGATTAGGAGGGAGCTAATCCTACGATCCATTGAATATGATGAAGTATATATCCATGGTAGCAGCCATGAAAGACAGTACGTGTTCAGTTCAACCTCAGAAGAAGTCTTCTTCGAAGAGAAGCCTTAAAGTATTCCTAGTTGTCCATCCACATCCATGATTCTATAATGAAAGGAAGAAGTGAAATCTTTAGGGCATGGAATCTATAAGAAACTCCATG
>JASDQU010309328.1:34128-44625 GCA_032191745.1 Picea mariana
CAGGATCCATCTTCAATTCATTCGTCGAGATCACACAACCCAAATAAATGATTTTTGTTTGCAAAAATGAGCACTTCTTCAAATTGATCAACAGTTTCTCCTGATGTAGCCTTCTCATCACAATGGCCAAATGTTTTAAATGCTCAGCGTTGGTCTTGCTGAAAATCAATATGTCGTCCAGATACACGACCACAAATTTGCCAATGAATTCCCTTAGGACTTCATTCATCAGCCTCATAAATGTGCTTGGTGCGTTTGTCAAACCAAACAGCATGACCAACCATTCGTACAAACCTTCTTTTGTTTTGAATGTTTTCTTCCATTCATCTCCCTCTCTCATCTGGATCTGGTGATATCTTCTCTTGAGATCAATCTTCGAAAAATAATTTTCCCCACTTAGGCAATCCATCAAGTCATCCATTCTCGGAAGTGGAAATCTGTACCTGATGGTAATTTTATTTATAGCCTTGGATTCTGTACACATTCTCCATCCTCCATCCTTCTTCGGACTTAGTACTGTCGGAACAACACACAAACTGAGACTTTCCCTCACCAGTCCTTTGTCCAGCAGATCCTGTACCTTCCTTTTGACTTCCTCATTCTCCTGAGGTGTCAACCTGTACGCTGCCTTATTTGGTAAACTTTCTCTTGGTATGAGGTCAATATGGTGACTCACACTCCGCATCGGTGGCAATGAACGAGGTAGTTCATCCACGATGATATCAGCGAATTCTCCCAGTAGTTCTTGAATCTCCTCTGGTAAGTCGTCCACTCTTGTGCTTGTCAGGACAATTCTTGACTTCCTGACAACAAAGAATTGTGGATCTTCATTCTTCTCCATCTCTGTGAGAAGTTCCTTCCCACTCATGAGAAGTATTGTGCTGGTTACTTCCAACTTCACTTATTTATCATTTATCGGAAGCAATGTGTGTGTTTTCCCATTCTTCTCCAAGGTGTGTGTGTTCATTCTCCCATTGTGAAAAACATTTCGGTCATACTGCCATGGTCTACCCAATAATACATGACATACATCCATGGGAATAACATCACATAGAATCTCATCATGATAATTCCCATTTTAAATTTAACTAAGCATTGTTTAGTGACACTTACCCGGTGTCCTTTTTGTAACCACGAGACTTTATATGGACTCGGGTGCTTAGTCGTTTCCAACTCCAGTTTTTCCACCATCTCGGTTGAAACGAGATTATCAGTGCTTCCACTATCAACTATGACCTTACATTTCCTGTCCTTGCCTGTCCAAGCCGTCCTGAACAGTCTGCTCCTCTGCACTGCTCTCTCCACCTCTTTCTCAGGTGTCAAAAGAATCTTATGCATTCTAAGCGACCTTCCGCTGTCTGCATCTTCTGTCTCAACATCACGCCTCTGCACTTCAGTGATATGAGTTTCTCCTCTGTCCATATTCCTGTCTAGACAATCAACGGCTTTGTTTCTGTCCTCTCCACATGTAAAACATGTGATGATTCCTCCACGGCCTCTTCCTCTACCTCAGGTACGAGGAATAGCGTTCACGTCAGCATATCCGCCACTCTGCTCTGTATGATGCCTCCTCAGCTCAGCATATGGCTGCCTTTGTTGTGAGGTTCCACCTCTCTCAACCTTTCCCTGAGGCCTCTTCCATTCCTCTTTGGGCTTCTGGAGTTTTTCTTGGGCCATTGCCTTGCCTCTGGGCTGACTCCTGCCTCACCCTCTCTGTCCCTACTTGCGGCTCAACTTTTCTTCGGCTTTCAGAGCCATCTGGTACGCATCCTCAACTGTTCGAATGGTAACCATGCTCAACTCATCCTGAATGTCATACCTTAAACCATTCAGGTATCTCGCCACCTTCTCATCATCGCTCTCCCGATGACCTGCTCRGATATTGAGTCTATAAAATTCTTCAGTGTACTCCTTCACCGTCATCAACTTCTGTCTCAGGTTCTGCATACGCCTGAATAGAGTGATCTGGTAGTCTCTGGGGATGAATTTCACTTTCATCTTAGCGATCATCCTATCCCAKCTCTTAATTTTCTRTTTTCCTTTGCAGCGCCTATCAACCTGCAACTCATCCCACCATAAGGCTGCATGTCATTTCAACTTAKTAACARTGTGCCTTACCTTCTTGTCCTCTTCGATATCCTCGTAATCRAAGTAGGTATCGAGTGCTCCGATCCAATCTAGCAACTCTTATGCATTTAGACTTCCCTCATCGACGGGAATGTCCATCTTGGTCTTTGAGCTCATTCTGGAGATGGCTCTAATCAACCTTTCGGTTGAGGCATCCTCTGTTGATACCTCTTCTACATCGTGTCCAGCTTCCTCTTCCACCTCGGAATCACTGAACTCTCCAGCGCCAACTCCTCGCCTTTGGGTGGTCTCCATCTCTTCGAGTCTCGCCCTGAGATCTCGTATCTGTCGCTCCATCTCCAGATTCCCTGTCGACCTACCTCTTCTTTGGGTGTCCCTGTCTTCTCGATCAGGTGACTGCCTTTCTCTTCTGGGCAACATGGTGTAATCCGCTTCTCTCTGCTACCTGAACAAAGAGAACTCTTCTCCCGCTCTGATACCACTCTGACGCAACCACTCTCGGCAGCAGCCGCTTCCACCAAGACCTTTTCTCACACAGGCTGAAGAGTTAAATAACTCTTCCAACTCCTCTCAGGAGTTCCCTCTACCCACATCTCTCCTTCGGTGATCTCCCCTTCGCTTATCGGGAAATCGGGTTTCGCGGTATCGCGAACCTGTATGCATGTTCTCGTGCAACTCCAAAGCCCAAACCCCGATGGGTCAACGGGTCAATGCTTCTACTTATCGGGGATTTCCCTATTGGGATATCGCTATTTGTGATGTCGACACTTTGAACTTCAAACCTCCGAACACTGATGTGCCGATTCCCCGATATAGTGCCGCATGTACTCCACTAGTGTCTTCGGGTCCCATGCAGCCACGTCACTTCGGGATTTCGCGGATTGCAAATCCACGATGCAAGTGTTTCTTGATGTCGAAAACCCCGAGCGCCGAAGCCCAACCTCCCGAGATCACGTGCCACCTGTCCTGTGGAGATCAACAGTCCCGAATAACTCAAGAAATTGTGACTCGTGATTTCGACGAGTTTGCGCCTCACCTCGCCAACCGCCGAATGCCGAACCCCGATGGGATTTGATCCTTCCTGCGCCTATGGGCTAACTCCCACATAGCTTCTCCATGATCCCACGATCCTTGGGACTTCACGATTTCTTCTGCTCTACAGCTTCTTTCAGTTCAAACCTCACCTGGGTCTGTTCCCGCAGTGTTCACAAAGGAACTATCCCTCCTGAGCTTAATTTCTTCCACTCCTTCCAATGAAGGTTGGCGGACTCCTTGCACTCGGTGTCCAATCACTCTCTGCATGTTGGATCTTCTGGACTCTGTGCACTTCCAGTCAACAACAATCACTGCCTTCCTTTCCTCAGACTAACTGCTGAGATCTCAACTTCAACCTGCATTTCTCCTGCACGGCTCTGTCAACCCAATTCAACTTCTGGGTGAGCGAGAATGAAAGTTTAACTGCTGAGCTTCATCAACGCACTCTATGCGGATGAGTTTGACTGCACTCTATGCAGGAATCTCCTGGCTCAAATAGAGAAACAATTGAAACTCATTCTCCTCTTTCTCACAGATTCCAAATCAACTATGAAATCTCACACACAGCATATCAAAGAAAACGTATGACAGAAAGCAAACATACATGAGCATAATATCAACACAGAGAAACGACACAAACCATGAAAGTGAATCAAAGACTTCCTTCTATTAATTCAATCTATACATGGGTGTTTCCACAGGTTCTCTGCTCTGCTCTTCTCTTCGGAATGCTTGATCCATGCTAATGTTACAATGTACAAAGGAGGGTGCCTATATTCCGTTTTCCCTCTCGAATTCTACAACTATCAAATCTACAATAAATTCCTATCTAACAGCATTAAATCTAATAAATGCCTTCCTATCTACTTAGGACGAGAGCTTAAAGGCTCAAGGTCCCTTTACAATACAAGTGCGCTTCATTACATTAACTCATTAATGCTTGGTGCAACAAATATCAAGGTAAAATTCAAAAAGAAGTTTGTTGGCTTGTCCGGCTGTCTTTTCCTGCTCCACGCGCTGGCTCGCTTGATGAGTGAGCGATGCTCCTGCATCATAGAGTGTGCCCCACACAGAATATTTCTTTAATTGATCTGAAACTATTACAAAGCATACTAAATAATTTAATATAACCAAATCATTTAGTATTACTAAATTTTTATCTGTTATGCACAAGTTATGATGTTTTAACCCAAAACACTTGTTTTTGACTAGTTTCAGGACTAGCTACATCCCCTATTTTTCCATGGAGTGTAACTCCAAAAATGCAATGACCCACAAGCCAATTTTTTTACCACAGATACTTGGATATGTTTCCTCAATGTCATATCAATTTCATGGTCTGAATCATTCTATAAAAATAGTTATTGCAAAAATAGTGAGATGACCTGAAAAAAACATACCTTAGAAAGCATCATCAAAAGAATTTATCCTTCCTTGAATTCTGACCTTCTTTTCTTCACTTTACTCAGAAATTAGGCTTAGATATCCTTTGGTTACCTTAGAAACCTATAGGTATTCAATATTCTCAAGTTTTTCTTAAATGAGAGAGCCTTGCGTCTTATTTATACTCTCCAAGTAGCTTCCTTAAAAACATCTTCTAGGTCACTTTGCCCACTTTCCTTATTTTAGGGTTAACCCACTTCTAATTTCTTCATTAAATTTATTATTGAATTAATTTATTTTTTATTCACTTTGTATTATATTACACTCATCACTTCACTTTATTATTTACCTTTTAAAATCTCTTAAACCACTTTGACTACTTTGACCTTTTGGGGCTTCTAGATGACATATGAGGGTACTCCAACTTCGTAAGGCCATAACTCTCAAACCATGAGGAGCTATGTGAAGTTCCACATAACAACATAAATGGAATGACATGTACTATCCATATAGACTAGTATTACCTAAAAATATATCAAAACTCATACTGTTATCCATGAAACAAACTTGGGTCCATTACCCAAACCTGGGTTCTCCAACTTCTCATGGCCATAACTCTCTAACCGTGAGGAGTTATGTGATGTTACACATACCATTAGAAATGGAATTACAACCACTATCCATATAGGATAGTTTCACTAACAAATTCACTGGTGTTCATCTCATTATTCCACAAATAAGCATGGGTTCTCTAACCATACTTCTAGGATAACTCAATCCGTAAAGCGTCTTCCTGTGAGGGCTTTCACCATGAGGGGACCACTTTGGAATTCAGCCATTTCTACTTATTATCAACCATGAAAAGACAATAACGAGTCATATTTACATCAAACAATATTGGGTCCATTACCCAACCTTTGTGCTACGGGGCTTTCTTCAAGGGTTGACATCAATAACAACCAACCTTAATCAAAAGGTTCTCCCTTAACCATTGCGCTAGGCTTGGATGCAGAGCCTTGTTGTGTGTTGAACAAAACAATTTACTAGGTGCTCTTGAGCTTTGTTGACCAGTGGAGATTGGGCCTTCGGCCAACCTTTTCTTTAAAAACCTACAATTGATTGAGACCACGAGATCACCCTATTCCAGCGCTTTGTAAAAACACAGTTACCAACCAACTCTTGATTTTTTTTCTCCAAAACAGATTCACCCTTTAATTGATTTCATGTACACTTTTACGCTCCCAACATTTTAGCTAAACATGTACTGTACAACTAGGCGTGGAACTACCAGTTTTAGGTAGTTGCCCTGATTTGAGTGAAAACGAGTTATTTCGGTGTTGTGTGATAGGAGGAACGACAACATATTTTTATGGTAGAGGTGTCAGGACGAAAGCAATATTTAGGTGGCCAGTGGCGGTTAGTATTTTTTTATTTTGCGATTTCTGAGTTTTCTTGGCAAGTTTTATATTCTAATCCGCAAAAAAAAAAATTAACATTTAACCATTTCTTATGTTTTGTGAATTTCCAACTTATTGATAGTTGGCAACGTAACTATTTATAGTCCCTAGATTCTTAGTTAAATACGCCCATAATTTTAAAATATACAACCGAATTGTTAATTATTAATGCCACGATATCATTGTTAATCTTGTGGCGAGTTTTATGATGTGCTGAACCGATATTTTTTGTAAGTATAAACCAGGTTGCTGATTATTAATACCACTGCCATGATATCACTGTTAGTCTGGTGCAAAGTTTAAGATATGATGGTAGGTATTAGTAATGATGTATAAACCAGATCAATATTTAGTATGATACTGGAAAAAATTAATTGTAGTAATGGGTAATCCTAATTGCATTTTTAATTTAAAACATTTAGTGTAACATCCCCATCGTTAGGACTACAAGCGAAGTAGAAGTTCAATTTTTTTCTTGTTTTTAGGAAGGAAGGATAAGACAACAATAGTTGAACCACATGACTGACAACGAATGCAAGCACACAATCCAGGAAACAGGCAACTATCAATCCCCGCACTGGCACAAGAGAAACTAGGCGAAACGTGCATAGAGAAACAAGGGGAAACAACTACTCACCCGATGCAACAGGACCACGCCTACAAGCTAAGGGAAAACATCCCCCTCCCGAAAGAATGACCTTGACGACCAAAGAATAGAATCTCAAGGTGCACGAACCAAACGCATGAAGGCATTCAACCCATGCGCCAAAAGAAAACTTACTATGTTCAACAACACTCACACGGAAGGCACCAACTTCGACCAAGTTATCATTCGTTTCTATCCAATAGGGTGCGCCATGATCCCCTCATCAGGAGTCATGCTGTCCTCAGGTAATAGACACATCAATAATGCTGGGCACAATATAACCTAACGCGACCAAGGACTCAAGAAACTAGTGCGTTAGGAGCCGAAACAACTAACAAGGATACTACGCACACATCCCAAACAATCGGTCGACAAGGCACAAGATGACATCGTTCAAAGGAAGGAAAAGATAAAGAACGACTTCACCAACAACCCGACCATTCATCAAGTCTAAACTAGTGAATAATTACAATTTGTTTTAACATTGATTACCAATCTAAATTTAGCAAGTCTAAATTATAAAATAGTCTTTAATTTACAATCTAATTTAACATTAAATACAATCAATTTCAACAAGTCTAAATTACAAATTAGTCATAAATTTACAATCTGATTAACATTAAATACAAATCAAATTCGACGAGTCTACATTACAATTTAGTCATTAACTTACAATCTGATTAACATTAAATACAAATCAATTCGGCAAGTCTACATTACAATTTAGTTATTAATTTCAATCTAATGACAAGTCTAGTTTAATCAATACTAAAACTAATGGACAAGTCTGGTCAAAATAAATTTTAAGGATGTATATTCAAAGAAGAGGTTGTCTATGAAAATGATAATAAATTGCTATATAAAGTAAATATAAATTACCATTGTTTTAAAACTACTGCGTAAATTATACATGGGTTGTCAATTAAAAAAAACGGAATATGTGTAGCTTGACAAGTCACCTGGAAATCTAAATAAAAAAAACAACCAGAGTATATAATGCATTTTAATCAAGGTTATACATTGGCTGTCAAATTAAAATCCGATTTCATGTAGATTGACAAGTCACCTAGCAATCTAATAAAATATGACGAGAAATAAAATGTGTTTTAATCAATTAAACGTTGGTTGTCAAAAACGGAATGCATGTAACTTAACAGGTCACCTGGCAATCTAAAAAAAATATGACCAGAAATATAATTCATTTTAATCAATTATACATTAGCTGTCAAAAAAATGAAATGTGTGTAGCTTGTCAGTTCACCTAACAATCTAAACAAAATCTTACAAGAAATATAATTCATTTTAATCAATTATACATTGGCTATAAAAAAAAATGGAATGCTTGTAGCTTGTCAGGTCACCTGGCAATCTAAACAAAATCTAACTAGAAATATAATTCGTTTTAATCAATTATACATTGGCTGTCAAAAAAACAGAATGCATGTAGCTTGTCAGGTCACCTCGCAATCTAAACAAAATCTTACCAGAAATATAATGCATTTTAATCAATTATACATTGGCTGTAAAAAACGGAATGCATGTAGCTTGATAGGTCACCTAGAAATCTAAACAAATATGACTAGAATACAAATTCGTGGGGAAAATTTCACCCCCAAATCAAACGAAATGCAGTCCTAAGAAGTGGAAAAATTGTCAGGAAAACAAAAATGAAATGCAGTCTTAATCAAACAACAATTGCAGTCTGACAATGGAAAAATCATAGTCTTAACTAGTGGTGAAAAAACACAGTGAAATATAACCAACAATGAATACACATGAATAATAAAAATGCAGAGCAAAGAGATTCGGCAATGGAAACACCTTCAGAAATCACAGAGAAATAATTCAATCGTAACTGAATACCAACATTTGTTTCTAAATAAATAAATCTTCTCTAAACATTGAAATTGTATTGGGTAGTAAATTTGTGGGTAAAGTGAATAGTAGTGGGTTAAATCGCATGGGTGAATGTCATCAACAGTCAAGAAGAGAAGAGGTTTAATAGAAGAAAACAAATGTAGAGAGTAAATTCCATTGAGTCACTGGAAACACAGAGTAAAATCGTAGAGTAATGGAATACCATAAGTAAGGAAAAACACACAATAAATTGCCAGGAAAAGCATTATAAAATCAACCTTAAATAATTTCCATAAAGGGTATTAAACATAGGGATCAACGCAGGGGATCATAAGAGATTCACTGCAAAAAGAAAAAACCACCACGAAGGTAATAAACGCAGCAAGGTGCAAGATAGTCACTCAACTGGGGACAACCAACAGGGGTAGACAACGGGGCCAACAAATCATTCGCTGATCATCCACACACATAAAAGCAGGGCATTGGAATCTATAGGTCATTGTGCACTGAAGTGATGATCGTTGATTTGGCTCCTGGCCGACTGCTTGTGTAACACCTTGTTTCCCCCAGTTTGTAAAAATAGCTATATTGGCCAAGAGCTATGGCAAACTCAAAGACGTGAATGTTTGATTTGACAGACCTTTTTATGAAAGGTCAATGAATGTAAATTATGTTATGAATATGTGTTGCATGGATGCTGGGAGGGGGATGTGCTAAAAGAGACCACGATGGCTAATGAGAGGTGGTGGAGGGGACCTGGAATGTTTGCGTTAACTTCCATCGAGCCAGTACCATACTGGTTTTACTTGCTCAAAGACCAAAGTAACTCTTTAACCCCGGAATGGGTTTCCCATCAGATTGGTAGGTGGGGAGGCTCCTCAAGAGTCAATGAGGGGATGGGGGTAAACCACCCATCCGTAACAGCTCCCAGACTTGACCACGGACGGGGAAATTCACACCACACACAATCTTCCAGAGAAAAGGCAAGAGAGGAAGTGTGGTAAAGATGAAGAGAGGAGAGGAGAACACACGTGACACGGATCATGGGGAAGAAGTAGAGAAACTCTGGAAACACAGAGAGTTCTAAACAGAGGAGAAGGAGAGTAACCTTCGTCCTTGTCTTCCGTTGAGATGGAAGTAGAAAATTGAACCTCAAGCATCGTGGTCTAGCTCGGGGGTGGCTAGTGGTAAATTTGTTTGAAGTCACTGAGCCTACGGTTGGGCGGAAACGAGCATCCCTCTCAGCATTTGCGTCACGTTTGAAATTTCTGATAAGTGTTATGTCTTGCATTTGGAATTGAATGTCACAATCACATGCTCATTTTTATACGCTCGTAAATAGTTTCTGTATAGAAGTGCTTTCCTTGTGTTTTGATTCGAAACAATGGATGCATGCTTATACTGATATAACTACAAATTAGTTAATGTATAGAAGGTATGAATTTAGGATACGAGTCCACTCCCTTGAGGATTGACCCATCTAACATGACTCATGCTATGCCCTGGTTCATCCTCCCAAAGGCACCTTTTCTGGAAAATTTCCCTCGCATTCCAGAGTCAGAGTGAGTCCCTTGAAAAGACTACCATTGTAGTAAATCCGCGAGTTTACCTTGCCTCTGTTGCGAAGTAAATGGGATTCAGAGTTTCGGCTCTCAGGAAACCCAGGTGCGAGACCCCTCGTCTTCGCACATCACGAAATCCCGACATGCGAAACCGTGAAAAGAGATTAGTGTAAATGGGCTTCGGAGTTTAAGCTCGTAGGAAACCTAGGTGCGAGACCCCTTGTCTTTTCACATCACGAAATACCAACATGCGAAACCCCAAAAAAGGCTTAGCGTAAATGGGCTTTGGAGTTTTGGCTGCCGGGAAACCCAGGTGCGAGATCCCTCGTCTTCGCACATCGTGAAATCCTGACATGTGAAATCCCGAAGCGGTGTAGTGTGAAAGGTTTCGGCGTTTCGGTACCTGGGAAGCCAAAGGGTATGAACGCTTGTATTCACATGTTGTGAAATCTCGATATGCGAAATCCCA
>JASDQU010309328.1:54303-65877 GCA_032191745.1 Picea mariana
AGAAACTAAAGGGTATGAACCCTTGTCTTCGCATGTTGCAAAATCCGGTACGCGAAACCCCAATGCACTCTCTGAATGAGCCCTAGGTCACCGGACAGGGGCTTGTGGTAGGAAAGGGGAGTCCCGAAAGAATCTGGACCACCCATTGTAGGGATGTGTGGTGAATATCTAAAGCCACCAAGGTTATGGACATTAGAGAAATAGGAATGAAGACCGCACCTAAATCTCAAAAGGTAGAATGTCGAGATTTAATCTGGGCCGTTGATCAAGTCGATGATCTGGACCGCAGATCTGGATGACACTGGGATTTCAAGTTTCAGGGATTCGAAAGGGAAAGGAGGAACGCTTGTGTCACAATTCTCCGAATAGTGAAACCCCAAAATAATTTAGAGTATTATCACTAGGTCATGGGATCGGTCGTATGACAAGTGACCCAAGGGAGGAGCTAAGGATCTGTTAGACCCTTTCGGGTTTCGACATTTTGAAGGACAGAGAATAGGGGAACGCTTTCATCATGATTTCCTGAATCGTGAAAGCCAGAAGCACCCTTTTGGTAAGGCTTGTGGTCATAGCCAATGATCACATGGGGGAGGTTAAGGGTAGGAAGGGTCTGTGCCAGGCCCCATAGAAATTCATGGATTCTGATCCTCGAAGAAAAGACAAAAAAAAAGAAAATCTTAGTTGTTGTAGTGGGTGTGTGACAGCTTGGGCATCGATTGATGAACTAGGGATGAGGACGAAGTAAAGCACAATCCATCACAACAAATCGATAAAACCAGTCGGACAGTCACAACATTCATGGATCGAAAGCCAAGGGAATCAAGTCAAACAATGAGCTTAAGGCTTATGGGGAAAATTAAGGTTGAAATGCTAAGTCAACATTTTCTTTACCCAAATAAAAGTACATAAATAAAACCGTAAAGTATAATAATAATCTACCATGCAGAAATAAAGGAAGCGTACCATAGCCCAAGTCACCCACTCTGAGTCCTTGTCCCACGTGCTTCGTGCAACTCCCACTTGCCGACCGATGAGACTTCACCGATACCTCCCAGCCAATGCTAGGGGTACTCTTATTCCCCCTTAGTCCCCCAAGACACAATGGGGCCACGCACACTAAACCAGAGAAAATCTACCTCTCAGTTCACCTCATAAGGTCGAGCTACCACTCCTCAGTGAGCTGGGTATCCCAACTCCCACAAGCTAAGTCATTCAAGTCTAAATTTCTGCAGCATAACATTACGCATCAGACAAGAGATCCATCATCCTCCTTCTCCCTCCTTTATATAGAATTTCTAAGTCATTTACTTTCCCAAAATCCCATTTAATTTATTGTTCAATAATTTAATTCATAAAAATCCTCCCCGTACATGTGTCTCCCATCCCCTTCATTGCACCATAAATTAATTTCATTAATTAATTAATTACTCCTATTTCCCTCACCCACCTAAAAGCATTCCTAGAATTGCTCCTAGGTGTCCCCATATTCCCTTACACATTTTAATGACTTACCCCCTTACTAATTTACTAGTTGAGTTTAATTTATAAAGTTATTAACTGCTAGATACCTTATTAAGTTAGTCTTTCTGCTTTTTTCTTGTGTTTCCCCTTTGTTTTTTATGTTTCCCGCTTTTTCCTAGTTTCCTAATTATTTTAAATTTCTCTCTTTCCCTTTTCATTTAAAAATCAAATTGGCAAGTGTAGAAAATTACCTTTTTCCCCCTTTCCTCTTTAATTAATAAATTTTTAATTAGCATATGTAACAAAACAATTATTTCCCCTTTTTCCCCCTTTTTAAATTTTATCCCCCAAAAGATTTTTATAAATTAATTGAATTGCTTACCCCCTTCTTGTCACATGATTAATGATGGTTATCATTATTATTCATTTATTTTTATTTTTATTTTTATATAAATATTTTTCTTTTACCACAAGCATCACCCAGACCTAGATTTTAATTTTCGAGGATGGGTGACATTTTATTAGTGAATTTTTTTTTAAATCTTTCTTATCATGTTATTTGTTCTAAGTCCATCTAGGTTTATTCATTAATTAAAAACAATGTGACGTGCCCTTCAGGACGCACTACATTCTCTAAGGGTGCCACTCGCCTCTTGACTGACTTGGTAGACATCAAAACCCCTGGAGTGAATACTCCGCCAAGTGATCTTGTGGGAGACTACAGGACTCTAAGGAATAAGGCCCCTACCTTATTTCACACCCCTTATAATCATCATGAGAAACTGTTGCAGTTGGCCCTGACGACATCGTGGGTCTTCTCGAACTAGGTAATCGTTAACCTACAATTCGAGCCACGGTGGGAGTGCTAGTAGGCTATGGTAGGGTTGTTGTCCACACCTCTCCCTCAACACCTCTGATTATCATGCGTGACCCCTCTACTCCACATGTGAGTCTGGTCAGTAAGATATCATCAGCCTGCATCATCAACAACTCATGTCATAAATAATATCCATAATCATATCATCTAATCCGATGCAAAAATTTCATATATACAACAATCAAAACCCCAATAGTCCACTCCTCGACTCGATCCAGGGTCCAAGGGGTTTCATTGATGCCTCTGCAACGTCGAGGTCCAAAATCCTGCACACTCAAGAAAACTAAGTCAATAGCACTTGCMTGTGTCAATACAAAAAAATAACATGTCATCAATCATAACGCCTCATAAGTATAATCAAATGCCCAATAGTATAATAATCCGGATCACTTGCAAGCAAGTGTCCTCAAAGAATAAGTTTGCTCAGTGTGCGCAAGAGCGGGATGTTATGATATCACTGTCACTCTGGTGCAGAGTTTAAGATATGTTGGCATGTATTAGTAATGAAGTATAAACGAGTTCAATATTTAGTATGATATTGGAAAACATTAATTATAGTAATGGGTAATCCTAACTGCAGTTTTAATTTAAAACATTTAGGATGGGAGTGAAACAATTTTGTTAATATCATTCGAGGGATTTAGTATTAATTTAATTTTAATGATAGGACATAACAATTTTAAAAAGGGTTTGATTCGATGATGGTCCCGATCCTTATTATAATTATATAATGACGAGTTGATTGTGAAATTATCTAAATTATTTGCTGAAACAATTTTATGTTTCCTCATGAAATTGTCATTAAATATTGTGCCTTGCATGACATTGAGTAAGTGTGTCCAATTATTGTCCCCCTTATTTCTACTCCTTGCAATTTAAATAGTTGATTTCTTTGTGGGACTTTAGAACCCAACAAGTAAAATTTTTAGATGAGTTATATTGGAATAATAACCCTTGAATGGAAAGTCATTGGTTCTTAAAGATGGTTAGATGCTTTTACTTTTAGATGGTGAATGATTACTTATGTTGTAAATTAGTTCTTATGCTGATAAATTTCTAATGATTTACATCTAGTTGTTCCGCCAATTCAATTGTATTGATTATAGTCACCCTGTATCCTTTTTTCTTGATTGTTAGAGTGCCTTCATTTAACAACGTCATATAATGTATGTCTGTGCAAGTTTGATTTTAGGCACATGGGATTTTATGTTTGGTTGAAGGTTTATAATTATTTGGTTGTGCATGGGTCCCTAGTGCCCTTGTCTCAATGTGGCGACGTAATACCTTATGATTGGGTCATTGTGCACGTTGATCGATAAGAACATATGAAACCTGTCTTAGGATCATGCACCTACCTATGGGGATGATGTTKTTTTGTGAGTAAGTTTGGACTTGTTTGTAACATCTATGTGTTGTCTCCCACTCGYCGGGAAAGTTCCAGGTACTTGTGTCTTTAAAGTTGATGCATTTGAATTGATTGATGTTTATTTTAGCTTAGTAGGCATGGTCATTTTGTGTTGGGCGAAACGTAGATACCTCCTTRTTCCTAAAAACATTTTCCATCCTTGAGGCCTTATATCATCAAAATCGATGGGAACCTGGGCTTGAGCATTTCTTATGTGTCCTAGAGGTCCTAACCTTGCAGGGTAGGACGRACAGGTATTCATTTTTATTTTTCATCTGATTGATTGTCGTATGTTTCTTCYAGCTGCATGATATGCTATTACSCTAGGTCATTATGATTGTTTGTTGCCTAAATTACGTGTGTTGTGTTCTTCGTTGAGTTGCGTTGATTGATTGTTTGTCGTTGTTCCTTCATGCCAAAAATAAAATAAAAAATACATATTGCACTAATTATGCGTCGCATGTTGTCATAACGATTGGGGTCATTACATATGCCTCCACTATCCATTTAATTCTTGGTATGCATGGTGTACTGTCATGTAGTTTTGACCAACTACATGCTTCTTCCCTTACTTTATCACATGGCTTTGCAAACCTCGATGAGATGTGTATCCAAAAGTACTCCTATGAATGTATCAGTTTAAGGGCTTGCGATTTCTTGAATATCGAGACCACCATATCTGATGACTAAGCGATTTCCTTGAAAAATATTACTGGGTTGTACTTGAGGATTTTGTTGAAGGGTTACTCACGCAAAATATGATGTTTGTTTTCAAGTAACGTTTCCTAGTCAGGAGTATACCATGCCCTAAATTTTGGAATCCTTTTATATCTCCTTCTATCACTATGACAAGAATGTTGAGTCATTCGATGATATATCACCTTTATATAATACAAGTTGCTCAAAAATTTTACAATAGGTAAGAGAAGATTTTAATGAAGATTGACATTTTGCATTGTTTTGATCCTTTTAAATATCAAGATCCTTTACATGTCTTTCCTTTGAATTTTTTATACTTGCTTTCTTCCACAGAAATCCATGAATTTTTTACCAAGGATTACTATTAGTAATAGGGATATTTTCTAAGAAATCAGTAATGGCTTCATAATTTTCCTTCGTTTAATCAAATTAAAGCACTCAATCTTGTTATTGGAATGAATGACAATGATAACTAGCTCTAATCGCATATATGAGTTGTTTTCAATCATGTAAGGTCATCAAACTATACATTCTAAAAAATAAAGACATACCCTAATATGATTAAGTTGATGCCCAAACATATCATCAGGATAAAAAGTAGGAGACAATTTTTTTGTTACGGACCTTCTCTGTTACCCTAGGTTTCAGGTTATGTTTAAAGGATTTTTTATTTCAAAGTTTTGGGAGATTTGGATTGTAGTAACTGTAACATCGTTCTAACCCATCATTTTATCCTCTACCTATTCGAGGAAGTAGAACAACAGTTTCTAATATCTAAGTTCATAATTCTCTACTAGGGAAACACTAGATAAATTCGCTAACTAGAGTTTCAAGATCTTTGTTGTGCATGCCTCAATGCATTCTTCTTCTAATTTATCAGTAAAGACATGACTCTTCATATTTTCTTCTAGTTGCACTTGAGTTTTTTTATAATCTCTATGCCTTTGTTTATATTGTTATAAATTCTTTGTTTGCAACTCTACTATAACAAGAGGTATAATATTTGGATTGTCGAATTAGTATAAAATAGAAACAATATTGTAGCCATATTTGTCTCGGTTTCCCAGAAAAATCAAGATGATCTCCACGCTAAATGTAACATTCTGTTCTACTGAGAACATTTTCATTGACTTATTCTTTGAGGACACTTGCATACAAGTTATCCGATTATCTCACATTATGATTTCATTTCTATCATGAGTTATGTATGATGATGATGATGTATTGTGATGTATTGTTACTTTCATATGTATATGTATTGGCAAATATTATTGACGAGTTCTCATGAGTGTGCAGGACACATGACATGTTATGGATGTTGATGGCATCAATGGACTTCGTTGGAGTCCAGATTGAGTCAGGGAGTGGATTCTATTTGTTTGAGTTTTTTTATTTTACGCACATGTGATATATGATTGAATACAATATGATTTGTGTATATGATTATTGACATTGTTTTTGTTAGTGGATTATTAGAGAATAGGTGTACACATAGAATAACATCTTGATTCAAACTACCACTAAGTCTAAGTAAAAGAAGACTCATAATCCGACTCTAACTAATACCTAATTAGGGGACATTCATTAAATGAGAATTTGGAGAACAAAGGGACAAGCAAGAGAAAAAACAAGAACACATTGGGGAATGTGAGGGAAAATAGATTTTTAAATAAAATAAAAAGAGTAAGTACAATTGCAACTTTGGGAGAGTGTGACATATGTGTTGGGTGAATAATAATTTAATTTAATTATTAAAATGAATTATTAGTGCATGTGGAAAAGTGTTATTGAGAATTATTATATAAAAGAAATGGTGTAGAAGGGAAAATAATCTCACTTTCGATAGTACTATTATGCTCCCAAAATTTGGTTTGACTATGTTTTACTTGTGGGAGTTGGGATTTCAAGCTTGAGAAATAGTGAAAGCTCTTCCTTGTGAGGAAATCTTGGAGCTATTGTTTTTCTAGTTTCTTGTGTGTGACCCCTTTGCGACTTAGAGAGATAAGGGGGAAGAAAATTACCCCTAGAATTGGCTGGTAGTAAAGAAGAAGTGCAAGCCAATGTTGAAGGACATCCTCAATTCTCCATCTTAATCGGTTTCGGTATTTAATTTTATGAAATTTTAAATTGTAATAAGATTAAATTTTGTATATCAGAATTAAAAAAAAATAAATAAATTGTTGCAGAACTCTGTTGTAATCTGAAAACTAGAATTTTTTAAATCGTTGCAAAATTAATTTGCAGACCCGGAATTTAGAATTTCGAATGGTAGTTTCCAAATTAATTTACAAATCAGGAATTTAGAATTTTGTAGGGTCGCTGCAAAATTAATTTACAGACCTGAAACTTATAATTTCAAATGGTAGCTTCCAAATTAATTTACAAATACATAATTTATAATTTTGTAGGGTCGATGTAAAATTAATTTACAAACCCAGAATTTATAATTTCGAATGGCTGCTGCGAAATTAATTTACAAATCCAAAATTTAGAATTTCATATTGTCACTACAAAATTAATTTATAGAACTAGAATTTAGAATTTCGAAGGGTCCTTGTCCAATCAATTTACAAATCTGAAATTTAGAATTTCGTATGGTCGCTGTAAAATTGACTTGCAAATCCGAAAACTAGAATTTTATAGGATCGCTACAAAATTTTTATACAAATATGGAAACTACAACTCTGTATGGTAGCTTCAGAATCGTTATGAAAAGATGGAAATTTAACCTATGATTTATGAACTATTGTTGTTATTAAAAATTTAATGATAGATTTGATATAAATTAGAATGTAAACGGTTGAATTTTATTTTAAAATATCCTTGAGTATGGATTAAATGATTAATGATACTATTATCATATATACCTATAATGTATGTGGATGCATCATTTTCCAAGATATCCCTTCCATTTCAATTATTTTCTGATTTTATTCTATAGATTGATGTGAGGAATTGTGTCAACGCGTAAAGACCGATTGAACCTAGTATCTAATTTTTTTCTATTCTTTATTAAGTGGAGTGGTACCTCCAATGAAACTGGGCATAGTAGATGTGATAATAGAGTACCATATTAAGTTATGTCATGATTTTGGATAGAATACCTTTAAGTTAGTATGAAGAATATAAATAATATTTAATAAGGATTTTTAATGAAAGTAATTAATGATAGATTTGAAGTATTATTGTTATGTGTATACATATTGACTACTAATGAAATTCAAAAATTAAGAAAGGCCTTCCAAGAATGACTGGGATTTATCCCAATAAAATAAAATTTAATAATAGTTACAGTAAAAGGGTTGAGCACCTCTTATGCACCACTCTACTTCCATGGGATTGATTTCAATTGATAATATGATCAAAAATTCATTTGATTTATGTAATGGCTTTGGAATGTTTATGAATTAATGGTTATGAACTATTTAGTGATCAACTATGTAATGATTATAATAATATATTTAATAGTAAGAGTGTTAAAGTATAATCATTTGGGTTAACAAGCATATCGTAAAACTTATTAAATGATAAAGGGTGATGTTCATTTAGAAAGAATGGTCGAAGATTTGAAGCAACAAATTCAACTTAGAAATACTATACTATTCTAGTAATAGAGATACTATCATATATTTTACTCAAGAGAAATTTAAATTAAAACTTTAAGCATACAATATAGAGTGGGGATTAAAATTTAGTAAGTAAATGGGTTGTAAAATGTCTTGAAACATTACAATTAAGTTGGTTCTTTAACAATAAATTTTAACTACCTTAATAAGTGTTAAACAACAACTATGCAATTGATATAAGATAACTATGCCTTGGATATAAGATAAAAATTTAATTGCACAATCCATGTTCAAGATTGATGTCATAATGTTGAGTACGCAATTAGTATGATTGTTATATACTTCGGAACATGACTCACCTATTAAAAACTATAGATTTGTTGTTGACAATTATGGTTAGGGGTATGAATTTAATATGAATTGTAAGTCTAAATTGAATAGAAATTGATTATTTCCGATGAGCTTATTATGTATATTGTTATGTTAAATTCAGAAGTAAATTAAATAATATCATTATCCACAATGGAGTTTTAATTATTGAGATTACAAAGTGGATTACAACACTAACATTTATATGGTAATAGCGATGATTTTGTAATGGAATGAAACCAGACAATTGAGTAGTTTCTTATGATGTGAAATTTGAATGATGAATTGATGAATTATGTACTAGTATAATGAGTTATTGAATGAATTTAATTTCTCTATGATGAAGTACCTTACCGTCAAATTTAGTCCCGAGTCTAGGTTAGAGTTGGTTACGAGAGTAGATACCTTCATGTTCATCGGGATAGTTTCCATTCTTGAGACCTTATATGATCAAAATCAATCAGATGAATCATGTGCTTGAGCATTGATTATATGTCTTGAAGGTCCTAACCTTGTAGGCTAGGTTGGGTGGGTAGACATATTTTTTATCTTTATGTGATATGGTTGATATTCGAATAAGAATGATGTTGTATTTGAATCTTGTTGTGTAGTGATATAGATGAGAATAGAATGTGTAAATATCGATGCATGTTATTTTCAAAAAAAACTTATCCTAACTAACGTTTCAAAAAAAAAATATTTACCACTACTGTACTCACTTAAAATTATATCTTAACGGAGGGGTAATTACACTAAAGCCTAAAACATTTACTCTATTACTATAAATTTCATCTCTATGTGTCTTATTTATGGCTCATGAAGTTTAGTGAAATATTTGGGTATTGTTTTAATGATGGGTCCCTTTTTATTTTTTGAGAGAACGCATTAAATCATAAGGAGCCATGAACCACTCTCATGCCTCGCCAGCTTCTACAAAGTTCCAAATCCAAGTCATGAAGTCTATACAGGTAATTACATTGATTTTAGTTGGCAGTTGAACAATTATTTATCATATAAGAGGTCAATTACATTTTATTCTTGATCAATTATATACTTTATTCTACAGGTATCTAATTTTTCATACTCCTAGTTCACATGAAAAACTACCCTTAGGATATGAAGGTAATTATCTATCACTTACTTGTGTCTCTCCTCAAGCTAAACCTTTCACTATATTAACCATTTTTGTTTCTTTATACAGGTTGCAAAATTTATTGATATGCAATGTTAAGCCCTAATATTGGCTCATTACCCCTTAATTGGGGCATATTAGATTATTAATATTATTTTATTTATGTCGGCTTTATTCCATTTGTTGTAATTATACCTCCTAGTCTCCTATATATAGCAAGGAGACATTTTCATTTGGAATCATCTTGTACTTGAACATTTAAGTGGGGTAAAAGGAGGTTGCCCCCTCGAAGAGGCTTATTATCTGAAATTATATCTTTTTCAAGGAGTTGAGTACTTTTTCTAAGGTTTTTCTATGCTATATTGATATTTGGTTCTTAACATATGGTATCAGAGCTCAAGGTCTTGGGGCTTCACTGCTACATTTGAGACACCTTGTAATTTTTGCTATAATTTGTTTTCTACAATGTTTCAGAAGGAACGGCTTGGAGGATATTTAGTAGACAGATCAAGGTACGTTGGGTTAAAATTTTAGCTCCTAAGGCCTTATACGTTCGGAGATATATCCTGTACAATATAGGGTTATGGAATCATCCTGAACTGAGTCATTGCGAAATTTTCACTATAAAAAGGTTTATGTAATGTTTCAGACCCTAAACTCCAGAATATTCACAAACATTAGTAAGGTATCTGTGGTAAAAATTTCAGCTTCTAGGTCATCTTAAATTTGTAGATAAACCCTGTGTAAGATAGGGTATCTAACTAATCCTATTGACTAGTCTCAAGAAGGTGTTCCAGGTAAAAAAATCATAAATTCTTCCTGTAGTATCCAAATTGAGTGGGACTAGTTTCATTGGATCATGGACAATCTGTAGTATTTCTGTTAAGAGTTTCATAATTTTATATCAATTATTTTTTGTGGGGCACGCTATAAAAGTGAGATCTCCTAGAAAGTCCAAAAAGCAGCAAGTTGTGGGGAAGTTACTGTAAATTCCACTTGGCACATCCAATTTTGATCAGACCCGTGGCATTGCAGAGAAGAAATATCAGAGAACTGCATAAAATAAAGTTTCATACCCAAAAGGGACAAAACTTGGGAAAAACAATAGAATAAAGATTGTCTAGCAGAACCACCTCAAAATCAAGGTTCAAAAGTGATACCTGGCCAACATGCCACCCAAAAAGGGAACTTCTACACCAAATAAGCCTCCAGACAATCCTACTTGAACTCTTGACGATGGTGAAGAAATGTGTAGGGACATAAATGATTTACAAAAGAAGATAGTAACAAAAGATGAAATATAAGAGATGAAAGCTAAGTTGGAGGAAAAGATGGATGGTTTAAAAGAGGAGATCATGGAAGTATTGAAAAATTTCATAACAGAGAAGACACCTGAAAGTGAAAATGCATCCCATGAAATTCATGATGAGGACACAAGGAAGGTGAATCAAGAATGGAGAATTTCCAACTCTGGGTTGAAGACCAACCACGTCCCTAAGATCGATATGAGGAAGTTTGATGGGAAGGACCCAATCACTTGGATACTTCAAATGGACCAATTCTTTGATCTACATAATGTGCCACATACACAAAAGGTACAAATTGTTTTTTAATATTTAGAACTTAATCAATTTGTATGGTATCGATGGCTTTGTTCTCGCAAATCACTCGTCACTTGGACAATTTTCACGGAAGAAATTATAGCAGACTATGAGGATACAAGGAGAAATACCTTCTTTATCCAATTGATAAATCTCAAGAAAAAGGGTTCAGTTACCGAGCACATTGAAAACTTCCAAAGATTGAATATAAAGGTAACTGATATTTCGGATGAGCACTTGATGGATGTATTCATAGGAACTTTAAAGGATAACATTCAACATGATGTTTGCCTTTGGGAACCCAAATCATTGGAGAATGCATTTAAGGTGGCAAGAAATGTTGAAAGTAAAAATATGGCTATGGCTACTAGAAGGACCAATCCTAACATCTATAGAGAGAACAATGCTCCTTCCTCTAAAACACCTCAACCTACAAGGTTGACACCTCAACAATTGGAGGAAAG
>JASDQU010309328.1:65977-84058 GCA_032191745.1 Picea mariana
AAGGAAATGATGGAAATACTACATGCATTGAAGAAATGGCGTCCTTACCTAATAGGTAGGCACTTCAAGGTCAAAACAGATCATGATAGTCTTAAATACTTCTTGGAACAAAGACTATCTTCAGAAGAAACAAGATATTGGTTATGATTTTGAAATCGTCCATAAAAAGGGAAAGAAAAATGTTGTAGCATATGCACTCTCAAGAAAGGATGAAGATGTTGAGGACTTTCTCTATGCTATCTCTATGATCCAACCCAATTGGATAATAGAAGCAAGGGATGAATGGAAGAATGATGAAAAAGTGTGGAATCTCATTCAAAGGTTGCAGTAGGATTCCATTGCATTAGATACATTTACATGGAAAAATGATTCACTATGGTACAAAGATCTCTTATATTTATGTAAGAAATCCCAACTCAAACAAAAGGTAGTATTGGAATTGCACACCTCTCCAGTAGGAGGCCACTCGGGATTTTTGAAAACCTACCATAGAGTCAAGATTTTTTTTTTTGGGATTGCCTTAAAACTGATGTTCAAAGGTTTGTGGCAAAATGCTTAGTTTTCCAACAAAATAAGGTGGAAACAATTAAGACCCTGGGTCTTTTACAACCATTATCCATCCCAAGTCAGTGCTGGGAGGAGTTTTCCATGGATTTCATCACAGGGTTACCAAAGTCTGAAGGAAAGAGTGTCATCATGGTGATTGTTGATAGAATGACCAAGTAAGCACACTTTTGTGCACTCTCTCGTCCCTTCAAAGCTAGTACAGTTACCACTGCATTCATGGAGACAGTTCAAAAGCCACATGGCAGCCCAAAAATTATTGTAAGTGACAGAGATCCCATCTTCACTAGACATTTTTGGACAGAATTATTTTCTTGTTTGGGTACCCAATTGGCTCATAGCTCATCCTATCATCCTCAATCTGATGGAAAAACCGATATAGTGAATAAATGTCTAGAAGGATACCTTCATTTCTTTGTCTCTAATAAACAAACACAATGGTTCAAATGGTTACCCTTGGCAGAATGGTGGTATAACACTTCCTTTCATACTACAACAAAAATGACACCATTTATGGCACTTTATGGATACCACCCTCCTTCCATCACTTATTCTCTAAAAGAAAAATATAAGGTTCAAGTAGTGGGAGATCACATCAAGAATCAACAACAAGTTCTCCAAATCTTAAAGGACAATATGACCATGGCACATAATCGCATGAAACAACAAGCAGATCAACATCGTAGTGAAATAAGTTTTGAAGTAGGGGATTGGGTGTTTTTAAGACTACAAACATACAAACAGATGTCTGTCAAGCAATCCAAGAAGGATAATAAATTATCACCAAAATACTATGGACCTTATAAGGTGTTGCAAAAGATTGGTACTATGGCATACAAATTGGAGTTGCCTGCATCTTCACGAGTACACCCAGTTTTCCATGTTTCATTCTTAAAGAAGTTTATCAGAGACAAGATCCCAGTTAAAACTATATTTTTAGAACTTGAAGAGGAAGGAAAAATAATATTGGAGACTGATGCCATCACTGACACAAGAATTTTCCAGCTGAGGACTAGATCCATTTAAGATTATCTCATTAAATGGAGGAAACTACCAGCTGGACATTCCACTTGGTAAGATGAGTCTTTTATACAGAAGCATCCAGAGTTACTCAAGCGTTGCGGACAGCACTTGTCTCAAGGGGAGGGGCATGCTAATCCCTAACATTGGCTCATTACCCCTTAATTGGGGCATATTAGATTAGTAATTTTATTTTATTTATGTCATCTTTATTCCATTTGTTGTAATTATACCTCCTAGTCTCCTATATATACCAAGGAGACATTTTCATTTGGAATCATCTTGTACTTGAACATTTAAGTCGGGTAAAAGGAGGTTGCCCTCTCGAAGAGACTTATTATCTAAAATTGTCTCTTTTTCAAGGCGTTGAGTACTTTTTTTGAGGTTTTTCTATGCTATATTGATATTTGGTTCTTAACATGCAATCATGTATTTTGCAGGCTAAATGTATTCAAGTTCCATCCTTAGGGTTTAATCTAGTGTCCTTTTAGATTATACAAATGTAACTTATCTAAGAGTATTTTTGTAATATGTAAATAACTCTAAGGGAGAAACTCTTTATTGTAATGATATAAATTTATTCTCAACTTTATATAATTTAAAAGATAATTTATATAAAATAATATATTTACTGTCAATCCATTCACTGTCTAAAATTTTGTCTTTTCTATTCAAGAAAATATATGTATTCTTGTTCATAGATTTAAATATATTTATGAGTTGGTTTGATTCCACTTCAGGTGTTATACCTATATTTTTACTTTACTCTATTATAAGCTTATAATAAGTAAGATACGACATTGAAATGTCCTCCAGGATGTTATATAGTTCTATTGCACGGTATTTTATTCTATCTGCATGCATATTTCATTTTCTCAAAATTATTTAATTGTAATGCATAATTTCACAACTATGATATTTGTACAGAATGTATAAATCGCCCTTTAAACTTACAATAAACAACTTTGAAATTTCTATAATCTCGGTTTCCTAACATATTTTTTTTAATATAGAAATTTATTAACTGTCACACAATATGTATTGAGAATGCATAAACCTATTTGATCCATATCAACAACTTCTCTAAAATTCAACAATCTTTGCTATGAAGTAGAAAATTAATATGCAAGTTATATTCAGTAATGATTAGAATATACATATATGTACCAAGCCAACCAGAAACAAATTAAACAACCATGTTCAACCCATCCGTAGATGAAGATAATCTAAGTTACTTGTCCTAATCACCCCCAATCCTGACTATGACTTGTAGGTTTTAACCTTGTACAATATTTTACTGTAAACATATTTTTAATAAAAGAAAAAAAAGAAACAATGGAAAATACACACATGACACAGAGAGTTTTCCCATGGAAACCCAAACCTGGAAAACTAGCATATTCTACATTCATTCACTTCATACATTGTTTATAATAGAATATACATATAGGGGTCAACGTCATCCAAAACCCTAATAAAATGACATGGAGTAGTGAAAAACCTTAATTCCTTAACTGAAAATAGAAAATCATCAGTGAAAAACCATGGGCCAAAACAATTACCATAAATGGACACAAAAATTGAGTACCACCCAAAAGTGGACAAAAACACTGAGGAATTTTTTTTTCAGTGGTGCTCCCCCTAACCCCCGTGCAAGGTGGCTCCACCCCCCTACTACACCCCCGGGGGGGATGGGGCTACTGGCCCCACCTCTTGCCCCCATGTGCACCCAACATAACATAGACACTAATTCTAGTCATGCAAAGAATATAACACATATACAACATTCTCCCACTTGTCGTTTTCTTTGCATACAGGGGGTTACAGGGTTACATAGTCAAAAATCCAAGGAAACAATCATCATAGATCATGTACACCAAGAGAACTTCTCAGTGCTCACATAATTTTTTAATGAATCTACAACATTCTTCAAAGTGTCCACCTTCATCAACAACACCTTATTTTGTTCAACCATGTCTCTCACAAAGTGATATTGAACATCAATATAATTTGTCTTTGAATGATAAGTCGGTTTATTAAACAAAAAAAATACACTCTCACTATCACAATGTATCCTTATAGCTTGTTGTACCAACCCAATACCTAAACATAATCTTTGTAACCATACTCCTTCCCTGCTTTCATGAGTGGTTTCCATGTATTCAGCTTCTATAGTTGAAAGTGCCACTACAAACTATGTTTTTTTCATCCAACTGATTGCTCCTTCGAACAGGTTAAGCACATACTCACTTGTAGATATCCTACGATCCATATCTCCAAACCAGTATGCATCCACAAAGAGATGTATGTCAAACACTCTATCCAATATTAGTCTTCCTTAGTAGCATAATCCATAGCTAGCAGTGCCACACAAATACCTAGAAACCCTCTTTATTGATGCCCAATTATCCTTCCCTAGTTTTGACATTTACCTTATCAAAACTCCCACTTCATGTGTAATGTCTGGTCCAGTACAAACCGTTGCATACACCAAACTACCAACCACATTCGCATATGGAACACGAGACATGTCCCCATCCTCTTACTGTGTCTTGGGACACTGATACACATATAACTTTACACCTACAAGAATAGTGACATTGATCGGTTTACATTCCTGCATATTAAACATATGCAATATTGTCTTCACATATTTTCCCTAATTTAACCAGAGTTTCTTGTTTTTCCGATCTCGTTTAATTTCCATGCCCAAAATGAAATTTGCATAACTAGGATCCTTCACGTCAAATTTAGAGGAAAACTGAGTTTTCACATCCTAGATAATCTTTGTAACATCCTTCTCTTGTGAGCACATGTTATCGACCTTTTATTTGAGTACACCTCCATGCAAGTGATTCGGTTATTGTATGTGGTTATCTATTTCACTTATGGATTATTATGATGATGTTGATGGATTATGATTTATGTTGTTTGATATCTATGTATTGATAGATGCTATTGATGAGCTCCCCCTGAGTATGCAAGACACTTGCTGGATTGAGGATGTGTATGGAATCAATGGACCTCCTTGGACTCCTGATTGAGTCAGGGAGAGGATTATATTGGTTTGGCTATTTAATTTATGCATATGTGACATATGATCAATTATATTATGATGTTGTTTATGGATCATTGAAATTGTTTTATTGATGGATGTAGGGTGACCATTTTTTGCTAATTTGACTCACATAAGGAGTAAAGGGTCCATTCACATAGACCATATATTGATGGAGAGGTGTGTTAGTGTCCATGTCACATCCTACTAGCACTCCCGTCGTGGCTCGAATTGTAGGTTAAAGATTACCTAGTTCAAAAGGTCCACGATGCTGTGAGGGAATACTGAGACAATCGCTCACAAATATTTCTAAGGTTAATGCATTAAGGCATGGTCCTTACTCCATAGAAGCCCTTAGTATCTCACAAGGTCGACTAAATGGAGTGTTGACTCTAGGGGTTGGACAACTACCAAAACCAGTCAAAGGCAAGTGGCACTCTTGGAGCACATAGTGCGACTTGAAGGGAACACTGCGTAATTAACAATTTTCATCAAAGGAGAGTGGCACCCTTGGAACATGGAGTGTGTCTTGAAGGGCATGTTGCGGAATTAAAATTTGATTCAATGAGTATAGGTGGCCTATAAAACTTTGAGTGAATATTAAACCTTGTAAATATTAAGCACTCCCGAACTAATTAATTAATTAAAGAATGAATTTTTTAATCATAATCCCTATAAGAGTCTAAGCCTTTGTGATTAAAAATTTAATTAAGCCTACTTCTAAGTTAGTAAGAAGACTAAAAACTAAATTTATAAATTGAATATGATAGGATGAGGTAAATCAATGTAAGAATTCAAGGTAAACAAAATAAATCTAAATATTTATTTTGTACACATATGTGCAAGTAATTACCAAATTGGAATTTAAGATAAGAATGGAATAAAGCTAAAGGAATGGGTACACATAGAAAAGAATCTAGAGTCTAGTTAACAGTAGTCTAAGTAGGACAAGATTCCTATTTTAACTCAACTCAGTTTGAGAAAGGCATTAGTCATTAATTGGAAATAAAGGGAATAAAGAGACAACTAGGAGTGATTTAAGTTGCGCTTTTAGGATGGGTGAGGGAAATTAAGTTTTATCAAAATAAAATGTGAATTTAATTGTGAAAATTGGGGAAAGGGTGACAAGTGTAAGGGGGAGATAATTATAAATTATTTTAATTAAAAAAAAATGAATTAATTGCGCAAGTTTGGGAAAATGCTATAAAATAAATGGTTGAGTTGAGAGAGGGGGATCACACGAGTTATGAGTAATGTTATGCTGCAAAACATTTGACTGGTTTTACTTGTGAGAGTTGGGATACCCAAGTTGAAAGAGAGCGGTGGCTCTACCTTGCGAGGTGAGCTGGGAGATAGAGTATTTCTGGTTGTGTGTGTGTGTGGCCCCTTTTTAGATTGGGTGGCTAAGTGGAAGTAAGAGTACCCATAGCGTTGGTTGGGAGGTACTGGTGAAGTCCCAACGGTTAGCAAGTGGGAGATCAGAAGGTGTAACAACCCTGGTTAAATAGTTGCATAGGGATTATGAAGTATAATTAATTAGATAATTAATTGTCCTAATATGGTTTTAGTTAAACAATGATTAGTATTAATAATATTAATTAATTAATTAATTATTAATTAATTAATTATTAATTATTTGATTACTTAACACATTCAATTATTTAGGTAAATCATTAAGGGGCTTAATAGCTTTAATTTAATCCTTATGAAACTTTACGTATGACGGGTTAAGAATAAGATAATAAAGGAAAGGATAAGATAATAAAGGAGGGGATAAGGTAATAATGGGGAGGATAAGGTAATTAATGGAGGATAGGGAGTCGATGAAGGAGGGGGCAGATATGACGGGAAGAGTCCTACGGGAGAGGATTATGAAATTTGGGGGAAGGAGCATTATTGGAGGAGGTCTGTATTTCTGTGGGATATATTCTGGTTTTGAGTAGTTTTCGGTCTGGGAGTTTTCGTGAAACATTGCAGGGGGCACCGAGTTGTTGGGGGTTTTGGGCACGGGGGCCAGGATTCCTTACGGTATCCTGGANTTTGGGTAGGGTTTGGTCAAAGTAGCAGGCTGGACAAAGTAGCAGAGAGGACAGACAACCCGATCAACGCGAATTAGCATCAACAAGAGGTATCTATATTTTTTTATGTAATTCATTAGGTTGTTGTTCATAAATTTATTTATGTTGTTTATATGATGATAAATGAATTACTTATGCAAGGAAAGAAATTTTATGTGTAGTTGTATATATTTTATTAGGCATGTTAATTTCTGGTCCCTACATTTGGTATCAGAGCTAAGTTTGAAATCTGAGCCTAAGGGCCAAGTTCCAAGTTCCAGCTCCAGCTCCAGCTCCACCTAACCTGCAAGCCAAAAAAAAAACACAATTTTTTTTTTACAAATCTATATATAAACAATATGCCCAATTGAAATTAGTATAGTTTTATACATATTGTAAGTAACAAACAATAAAACAAAGATATATAAATTGTGCTCTGCCCAAAACTAGATTAAATTTTTTTTACCTACTAGATTTAAATATAAATAATAGAAATCAGATTGAAATTGACACTAGGGTTCAAGCGCTAAAACTTATTTATGTATATTTTATTTTATAAATGCCATAAACTATAACTAATAAATCGAGTATACTATAAATTTAAAATAAATAAATTTATAGAGTATTTTTTTACCTGCTGGCCATAGGTGCCCAAAGGAACACAACGACATTTGGAGCAACATTTCTGACAGTAGAACATACATGGATTTCGGTGTTGAGTTTTCGAACACCTGAATGAACATGCAGATGGACACTTTGCATAATAACAGTTATGTTAGGATCCGTTGAGTAGTCTCCACTGTAAAAAAAAAATTTAAAATATAAAAGGCTATGCAAACTAAAAGGTTAAAACAAAAACTTGCATCCTTTAGGTCAAGACTGATCTAGTAAAAACCATACTAAATCATTCTGATCAACGATTGGAATAAGAAAATCCCCAAATGGATGCAAAATGCTCCAAAAATAAAAAGGATTCTTACAAGATAATTCTATATTTTAATTATTTATGTGCATCAGATAAGAAAGAATGTTCGAAAACGTGATCAGCCTTACCTATCTCAGACAACCACTAAACTTTCATGCTTGGTGTAGTGCAATGCAAAAATCATTCCAGATTCAAAGGCAATAGAGCTCTTGAATGAAACAAATTCAAAGGCTACCAGGTAATACAAGCCAGGGAAGACCGAGCACCGTTTTCAGTTATGAAGATGGCCGGATTTAAGCATTGCATATGTGGATGGAATGCATGGCAGTGTCTTCTCTTGAGACAAAATCCTAATATGCGCCTTGGTCTCCTCCCTCATTTGCTGGATGATCTTCCCACCCTTGCCCAGTAAACACCCAACCCTAAACAGAGCCTCCTTGGTAGACGAAATTTTCCCCAAAATTCTGATTCGTCAAACTTGACCTGAAATTAGGTTATTTTTGTTTTGTATTTTCATGAATTTAGCTTCAAAGGCACTGGCCGCACAATAAGTTTATTCGCAAACAAAATTATAATAAAGATTGGCTAAACTCTTATATTAGTTTGGTGGCATACCACACGAGAACAGAATTTCCCATTGTGCATTTGGTTTAAATTGGTTTCTTATATTCTGAGTTGAAGGATTTGAAAAACAGTCAGAGCATTATGTTCCGTGACATTGCCCCCTTGAGTGAACTAAATGAACTTGATGACATCTCTTAGATCTCTCAACTGGATATGATTACATCACATGGAGATTTACACTGTAAATGACAATAATACCTAGCCCATTAGAATCTAAGCGATGAGATCACTGACTCTTAAAACTTTGATATCCACGTGTGCACAATAACACAGTTATCGTAAGAAATAATCAAACAATTGATGCTCAATTTTACGATTCATTTTGTTTCTAGGGTTTGAATTCTCTTTGTTCAAGGATGCTTTGATTGCACAGAATTAAATCGGTGTGATGCTTTGATGATGCTTGCAACCCTCAGGTTGGTGTCAATGGGATCTTTCTCCTTCCTCTGGCCCGAAGAACTCTAAAACGGCTCTTCTATTTTCCTTTCGGAAAATCTGCACCCACAACAAATCCTTGTGGGATCCCCTCTCTGTACTTAGGAGATCGGACTTCGCACTTTTGCGAATCTGTTGGTCAAGTGTCCTATCTCCAAATCTTTGAAACCCAAAATCAGTCAATGCCGACCCTTCCTCTGTCTCTTTCAGACTTTTCCTTATCACGATTTTAGTGGTCGCGGTATCAAGCAACTTGTTCCCGCGATTCCCAAAACCCGATATTTCAAATTTTCAACGCGCTCACAAGGTTGACTTTTCAACGCCCCTTTACTCCATTGGGACTTCGGACTTCGCGATATCGCGAAGCCTAATGCAAAGAATTTGGAACTTCACTACACGAAACTCCGAAACGGTCAACGGAGTTTGACTCCGTTGTCAACAGTGCACCACTTGTCCACTTTGCTGACTCCTCTAGCCCCACACCGTTCTCTTGGCCTTAGGGACTTCACGTTTTGGGATATCGCGATTCTCGTTGCAAGGTTTACGAGACTTCCACCCATGAAAACCCGATACAAGTATCCATGTGTAAATCCAACGACCCTTGTGACTTGGATCTACGGTCCTACTCCTCCTGAGCTTAGAACCTTTCGACGCTTTCGCTGTAACGCCCCTGCTCCTCCATGAGATCTGACGGCTCATGGGACTTCGCGGATTCTCCACTGAGAATTCTGACCATCCGTCTCTTCCTCTGAGAGCTCGTCCTCCTGCGGTCCCCCATCACTACGCCTTCCTACAAACTTTCAAGGTACTTGGTCTCTTTACCTTCCTTCAACGACTTTGAAGACTTCATATCCTTCTGAACTTTCTCCAACTCTGAACCTTTTAGAAAAACACTTACACGCACTTGTTGCGGAAAATTTTCAAACATTTTCAAGTGCTTGAATCCCTTTGGCCCTGCGCACTCCTGCAACAGCAGTATCTAAATTCTTCGCTCAGGTTCGCAACCCTGAGGCTTCACTCGGCCTGTGCACTCCTTGCACGGCTCTTGTGCCTGACTGCACCTCTGTGGAAATGAGAACACAAGCTATCTCTCCTGAGCTTTCAGAGACAAAGCTCTGAACCTTTTGTCAACGCACTCCTTGTGGACAATTCAACTGCACTCCTTGCAGGAACTCTTGCTCAGATAGAGAAACAATTGAAACTCATTCCATTACCCTTTCCTCTCAGATTTCAAACATTCAACAAGAAATCATTCATACCTAGCATAAAATAAATTGCATGACAGAAAGAGTAAAACATTCATGAGCATAACATTCAAATATGCATACACAGAGAATATATGAACACCATGAGCCTAAATCACAGATTTCTTTGTATTAATTCAGAAATTTTGTACATGGAGTCTGCTACACAGCTGTCTGCTTCTCTTCTATGCTCTTCACACTCAATAATGTTACAATACACAATGAGGGTGTCTATATCTCATTTCCCTCTTGCGCTCTAAAACTGTCTAATCTACAAATTCAATTCTATCTACCCGCATTTAATATTATAAATGCCTTCTACCTACTAAGGACGAGAGCGAATTGCTCAAGGTCCATTTACATTATACAAAGTGCACCTCCAATTAATGTTTCATTAATGGTTCAAGATATTTCAAAATTTGTGCTGGGTGCTTTTCCAGCTGTACGTTGTCTCCACGTTGGCTTGCTTGAGATGCTCCTGCATCATACTCCCTGGCTTGAAAAATTTCATGGGCTCTTGTCCATGAGCTCGTGCACAGTCTATCCATGCTTCTGGATCTCTGCTTTGTTTTCCCAACTGGCATCTTCAACTGGATGGTCCTTCCACTTGACCAAATATTCAAAGTATTGCTTTCACCTGGTCTTCTTGCTAACCCTTTTTTCCAGAATGCACTCCATCTGCGGCTTATCTACAACTGGCATCTTCTTTGTCCACTGGATCACTGGATGCTCATTTTTGGTCCCTGTTTCCTCAGCTTTATATGGGCACAAATCTGAGATATTGAATATTGGAGAAATTCCGATCCCATCAGGTAATTCAATCTCGTAAGCATTCACCCCAAATTTCTTTAAGACCCTGCATGGCCCAATTTTCTTCATCTTCAGTTTGTTATATGTTCCTCTCGGGAACCTTTCCTTTCTCAAATGTGACAGAATCAAATCACCAACCTCAAACCTAAGTTGTCTTCTGTGCTGATATTCTCTACGCTTGTATTCCTGGCTTGAATTCTGCAATCGCTCCTTCACTTGGCTGTGAAGTTCCTTCATCGCCTCTGTGAAATCTTCTGCACTAGCACTCCTAGTTTCATTTTGTTCTGAATCCCTTAATTCAAAAATTCCTCTCGGCTGCATGCCATAGACAACCTGAAATGGACTTTGCCCTGTGCTCCTATCAACTGAGTCATTATAAGCAAATTCTGCCTGTGGTAATATGTTGTCCCACTGGCTGTGGTGTTTTGTCACCAAGCTTCTCAGCAAGTCTCCCAGACTTCTGTTCACCACTTCTGTCTATCCATCCGTCTGAGGATGATAAGCCGAACTAAAAGACAGGTTAGTTCCCAACTTCTTCCATAAGGTCCTCCAAAAGTGTCCTATAAACTTAGTGTCTCGATCTGAAACTATGCTTCTTAGTAAGCCATGAAGTCGAATGACTTCTTTGAAAAACAGATTCGCAATGTGAGTTGCGTCACTGGTCTTCTAACATGGAATGAAGTGTGCCATCTTGGAAAATCTATCCACCACCACAAATATTGAATCAAAACCTCTTTGTGTTCTTGGCAACCCCAATATGAAATCCATGCTAATTGCATCCCACGACCTTTCTAGTATGGGCAATGGTTGATAGAACCCTGCATTCTGTCTTCTTCCCTTCAAATGCTGGCAAATTCTGCATCTGTCCATGAATATCTTAACGTCTGCTCGCATTCCCAGCCAAAAATATGACTCATTCAATTTTGTGAACGTCTTTTCGTGACCAAAGTGCCCTGCTAATCCTCCACTCTATTTCTCCTTCAGCAGATTCTCCCTCATGGAGAATTTCAGAATACACAGTTGATTGCCTTTAAACAGTAATCCTTCCTGGATCATGTATTCTATCCATTGGCTTCTATCCCTGAGAATTGGATTCTTAGCTACTTCATATGCCTCCTGAAAATCTGGATCATCACTGTACATGTACCTGAGATCATCGAAACCCAACGTTTTGACTCTGAACTCCTGCAACAGAAAAAATTTCCTGCTCAAAGCATCAACAACTTTGTTAGCAGTACTAGAAATATGTTTAATCACAAAAGTGAAATTTTGCATTTATTCAACCCATTTTACATGTATCTGATTCAACTTTTCCTGTTGAGTCACAAACTGCAATACATGATTATCACTGTATAAGACAAACTCTTTCGAGATCAAGTAATGCCTCCATTTCTTCAATGCCTGAATAATAACATAGAACTCCTTATCATACGTGAAGTACTTCACTTTTGCTTCATTCAGCTTCTCGCTGAAGTATGTTGTCGACTTGTCTTCCTGACCCAAGACTGCCCCTATCGCAAACCCACTTGCATCACATTTCACTTGAAATGTCTTTTGGAAATCCGGTAACACCAGGACTGGTTGTTCTGTGATCTTCCTCTTCAACTGATTAAAACTCTTCTCAGCTTCTTCAGTCCAGTGAAAAGACTTATGTCTTTTCATCACGGTGTCCATCATCGGTGCACTAATTCCACTGAAATTCCTAATGAACTTTCAGTAGAAACTAGTCAATCCGTGAAAACTTCTCACCTCAAAGATATTCTTCGGTGATGGCCAATTCTTGATTATCTCCACCTTATTTGGATCCATCCTCAACTCATCTACAGAAATAACAAATCCAAAGTAAATGAGCGATGTCTTCATGAATGAGGATTTATTCATGTTTATCAACAACTTCTCCTGCTGTAATTTCTGCATCACTGTAGCCAAATGTTTCAGATGCTCTGCCACTATTTTACTGAAAACCAGTATGTCATCCAAATATACGATAACAAATTTTTCGATGAACTCCCTCAGGACTTCGTTCATCAACCTCATGAAGGTACTCAATGCATTTGTTAATACAAACGGAATAACAAGACATTCATACAACCCTTCATTGGTTTTGAATGTTGTCTTCCACTCATCACCTTCTCTCATGCGGATTTGATGATAACAGCTTTTCAAATCAATCTTTGAAAAGTATTTTGCTCAACTCAAGAAATCCATCAGATCATCCATCCTTGGCAATGGAAATATTTACTTGATGGTTATCTTGTTAATTGCCCTCAAGTCAGTACACATCCTCTATCCTCCGTATTTCTTCGGACTGAGTACTGTTGGAACAACACCTGGACTCAAGCTTTCTCTGACCAAAACTTTGTCCAACAACTCCTGGACTTGTCTTTTGACCTCTTCATTCTCTTGCAGCGTCAATCTATACGTGACCTTGTTTGGTAAACTGGCTCCTAGTATGAGATCAATATGATGACTCACACTTCTAATTGGTGGCAACGAATGAGGTAGTTAGTCCACTACTATATCAGCGAACTCTTCCAGCAGTTCCTGAATCTCTTCTGGTAAATCATCCACCCTTGTGATGGTCAAAACAATCTTCGGTTTCCTGACCACAATGAACTGTGGATCCTCCTTCTTCTTAACCTCGGTAAGAAGTTCCTTCCCACTCATGAGAAGTATAGTGTGGCTTACTTCCGTTTTCACCTCCCTATCTTTAATTGGAAGCAACATGTGAGTCCTCCCATTCTTCTTTAAGGTGTATGTGTTCATTCTCCCATCATGAATCACATTCTTGTCATATTGCCATGGCCTACCCAGCAATAGATGACAAACATCCATGGGAATAACATCACAAAGTATCTTATCATTATATCCTCCTATCTTAAATTCAACTAAACACTATTTAGTGACAGTTGCCTGATGTCCTTTTTGTAGCCACAAAATTCTGTATGGGCTTGGATGATCAATCGTCTCCAGGTCCAGCTTTTATACCATCTCTATAGAAATGAGATTATCCATGCTACCACTATCCACAATGACCTTGCATACCCTGTCCTTGGTTTTTCAAGAAGTCTAGAAAAGTCTGCTTCTTTGGACTGAACTCTCCACCTCCTTCTCTGGTGTCAAAATAGATTTTCGCATCATCAACGATCTTCCGCCTTCAACATCTTCTGCCTCCACATCTCGCCTCTGTGCTTCGGCGATGTGAGATTCTCCACTCTCTTTATTTTTCTATGGACACTCGTAATACTTGTGCCCATTATTTCAACATGTGAAGCATGCTATTACTCCACCTCTTCCCCTTCCTCTACCTCTAGTACGAGGAAAAGTATTATTATCAGTATAATCTCCTCTCTGTTCAGTATGTTGTCCTCTGTGTTCAACATATTTCCCTCGCTGTGAACTTCCACCTCTCTCATTTCGAGTCAGAGGTTTCTTCCAGTCCTCCTTGGGATTCTGATATTTATCCTAGGCAACTGATTTGCCTCTGGGCAGCCTCTCTGACCCTGATTTCAGCTCAGCTTCTCTTCCACTTTCAAAGCCATCCGATAAGCATCTTCCACTGTTCGGATGGTTACCATGCTCATATCATCCTGAATGTCATATCTTAGGCCATTCAGGTATCTCGCAACCTTTTCATCATCGCTCTCCCGATGACCTGCCCTGACGTTTAGCTTGTAGAATTCTTCAGTATATTCTTTCACTATCATTAGCTTCTGTCTCAGGTTCTGCATCCTCCTGAACAGAGTAATATGATAATCTCTAGGGATGAATTTTGCCTTCATCTTTGCGATCATTCTGTCCTGGCTTTTGATATTCTACTGGCCTTTGCAGCGTCTGTCATCTTGTAGTTCATCCCACCACAATGCTGCATGTCCCTTCAATCTAGTGACAACATGCTTGACCTTCTTGTCCTCTTCGACATATTCATAGTCAAAGTATGTGTCCAGAGCTCGAATCCAGCCTAGAAGCTCCTTTGCATCCAGATTTCCCTCATAAACTGGAATGTCCATTTTCTCTCTTGCACCCATTCTTGCAATAGCTATAATCAAACGTTCATTTGCTGCATCTTCAGCTTCAACTTCTTCTTCATGTTCAGCCTCAATCTCACTTTCGGAATCACTAAGATCCCCAGCACTGACTGTGCATCTTTGTGTTGTCTCCATGTCTTCGAGTGTGGCTCATAGATCATGCATCTCTCTCTCCATGGCTAGATCAGTCATCTGCCTGCCTCTTCTTCTCGGCATTTCCCTATCCTCTGGTGGATCGGGTGTTTTCCTAACCCTTCTCCTTGGCGACATGGTGAATTCTCTTTTTCTCTACTACAGAAAGAAAAGAACCTTTTTGGGCTCTGATACCAAAAATGATGACGCTCACAACCCTCAGGTTGGCGTCAATAGGATATTTCTCCTTCCTCTGGCCCGAACAACTCTAAAACGGCTCTTCTATTTTCCTTTCGAAAAATCTGCACCCACAACAAATCCTTGTGGGATCCCCTCTTTGTACTTAGGAGATCAGACTTCACACTTTCGTGAATCTGTTGGTCAAGCGCCCTATCTCCAGACCTCCAAAATCCAAAAATAGTCAACGCTGACCCTTCATCCGTCTCTTTCAGACTTTTCCTTATCACGATTTTGGTGGTCGCGGTGTCAAGCAACTTGTTCCCGTGATTCCCAAAACCTGATATTCTGAATTTCCGACGTGCTCACAAGGTTGACTTTTCAACACCCCTTTACTCCATCGGGACTTCGGACTTCGCGATATCATGAATCCTAATGAAAATAATTCGGAACTTCACTCCACGAAACTCTAAAACAGTCAACAAAGTTTGACTTCGTTGTCAATAGTGCGCCACCTGTCTGCTTTGCTGACTCCTCTGGCCCCACACCATTCTCTTGGCCTTCGGGACTTCGCGTTTTGGGATATCGCGATTCCTGTTGCAAGGTTTACAGGACTTCCACCCATGAAAACCCAATATAAGTATCCACGTGTAAATCCAACGACCCTTGTGGCTTGGATCTACGGTCCTACTCCTCTTGAGCTTAGAACCTTTCGACACTTTTGCCGTAACTCCCCTTCTCCTCCGTGAGATCTAACGGCTCACAAGACTTCACGGATTCTCGACCGAGAATTCCTACCGTCCGTCTCTTCCTCTGAGAGCTCGTCCTCTTGCGGTCCCCCATCACTGCGCCTTCCTACAAACTTTCAAGGTACTTGGTCTCTTTACCTTCCTTCAATGACTTTGAAGACTTCAGATTCTTCTGAACTTTCTCCAACTCTGAACTTTTCAGAAAAACACTTGCACACACTCCTTGTGGTCGATTTTCAAACACTTTCAAGTGCTTGAATACCTTCGGCCCTGCACACTCCTGCAGCAGCAGTCTCTAAATTCTTCACTCAGATTCGCAACCCTGAGGCTTCACTCGGCTTGCACACTCCTTGCATGGCTCCTGTGTCTAACTCCACGTCTGTGGAAATGAGAACAAAAGCTATCTCTCCTGAGATTTCAGAGACAAACCTCTGAACCTTTTGTCAATGCACTCCTTGCGGACAATTCAACTGCACTCCTTACAGGAACTCTTGCTCAGATAGAGGAACAATTGAAACTCATTCCATTACCCTTTCCTCTCAGATTTCAAACATTCAACAAGAAATCATTCATACCTAGCATAAAAGCAATTCCATGACGGAAAGAGTAAAACATTCATGAGAATAACATTCAAATATGCATACACAGAGAATATATGAACACCATGATCCTGAATCACAACTTTCTTTGTATTAATTAATAACTTCTGTACATGGTGTCTGCTACATAGCTCTCTGCTTCTCTTCTATGCTCTTCACACTCAATAATGATACAATACACAATGAGGGTGTCTATATCCCGTTTCCCTCTTGTGCTCTAAAACTGTCTAATCTACACATTCAATTCTATCTACTTGCATTTAATATTATAAATGTGTTCTACCTACTAAGGATGAGAGCAAATTGCTCAAGGTCTATTTACATTATACAAAGTGCGCCTCCACTTAATGTTTCATTAATGGTTCAAGATATTTCAAAACTTGTGTTGGGCGCTTTTCCAGCTATCCGTTGTCTCTACGCTAGCTTTCTTGAGATGCTCCTACATCATGCTTGGACCTTAGCTCACGAGACCATGCCAAACAAGTTCACACATTAACCAACACATGCCCAACACACATAAAATATCTGGAAAAAAAAAATAAAAAATTACTGGCGTAAAATATTGGGTCTAGTTCTCAATCTCTAAGTCCACAACCTAAGGCTCCAATATATCACAATTTTTGAGCCAAGAATCAAAGCCCGACACAATGACTAAGTGACCAACCGCCAAGTCTTTTCCAAGCGCCACAACCAAGGAATGATCCACGAGGGCATCTGTGAGCACTACTATTCATAAAGGTTCCTAATTACAGACCTGAAAAAAAATAAAAAAATAAATGGAGAATCAAAACATCTATAAACCGACAGAAAATAAATGATGCTGAGATTATCATCATTGCCAAAGATGTTGAGGCAAATGCAAATCCTAGTAGTGCGCACTGCACACATAGGAAATACAAAAGAAATTTTAGTAATAAAATAAAAAAAACCCAGCAACCAAGCACCTGCCACACAGCCTAACAACCAAGCACCTGCATCAACAACACGTGCATCAACAACAATGCGAGATCAAACAACCAACATACAACGCACAAGATAACGCACCAAGTGCCAGTGCTAAGCACAAGTGAGCAGCCATAGGCTCACATCATCAGCCATAGCCATAGCCATAGAATAAGATAGTTGGGAAGAAGCAACAAAATGGAATCAGTGGGAATCAAGTTAATTCCAGGGAAGATATTGCTAATAATAATACTAATAACAGTAATAATACACAAATGGAAACGCCAAGAAGAAGTTTTCTGATCTAGATTCTCAGTTTTCAGCCAACCATAAACTCGAAAGCTCCACCCGAAGCATCTAAATGTGCCCATCGATGGATGGAAACCATGGGTAAGATTCAGGGCTTGGGATGGATTAGCTTCACTTACACTGTCATATGGCACTTAGTATCTATAGATTTACTGTTATTCAAAGGTGAAATACACAAACCCTAAAATCAGAACACAGTATAAGCAAAATGAAACTCACAACCATACAACCATCAACCAGTATAAGTTGAGAATTGAAGATAGTTGAGCAAAGATTCAGATAGGATTCCTGCAACAGGTTCACCAGCAGAATGGATGCTAGATGCACATTAGTTTTTACAGTAAGTAAAAAAAAATTGAAAGTATGTATATATATATATATATAAACTCACAACCATACAACCATCAACCA
>JASDQU010309328.1:102423-131340 GCA_032191745.1 Picea mariana
AGGGTATCACCAGTTAAGGATTAAGGAAGGTGATGTCCCAAAAACTACCTTTCAAACTCGGTTTGGACATTATGAGTTTGTCGTAGTACCATTTGGATTGACCAATGCGCCAGCAATATTCATGAGCCTCATGAACAGAGTATTTTGGAAGTACTTAGACCGTTTTGTACAATTCTTTCTAGATGACATCCTCATCTATTCCAAAAACGAAAGAGAGCATGAGGAACACTTACGAGTGGTGTTGTCGTGCCTTAGAGAGAACAAATTGTATGGGAAGTTGTTGAAGTGTTCCTTCTTCCAGAAAGAAATTCACTATTTAGGTCATATCATTTATGGTGAAGGAATCTCTGTGGACACAGAAAAGGTAAAGGCCATTATGGAGTGGCCAGTGTTGAAAAATGCCCATGAGGTGAGAAGCTTCATGGGGCTAGCAGGTTATTATCGGAGATTTGTGGAAGGGTTCTCTAAAATAGTGAAACCCATCACCACTTTGCAGCACAAGGGGGTCAGGTATGAATGGATAGAAGAATGTGATAGTGCATTCATTGAGATTAAGAGGTTACTAACTAGTGCGCCAATTCTACGAGTGTCGGATATGGAAAAGGAGTTCATAGTCTACACGGATGCCTCAAAGCAAGGGTTGGGGGCCGTGCTAATGTAGAATGGAGGAGTGATAGATTATGCAGCAAGGAAGTTGAAGAAAGATGAAGAGATTTACACTACTCATGATTTAGAGTTGGCAGTTGTAATGCTAGCTCTGAAACTTTGGAGGCACTATCTTGTGGGGCGAAAATTTGAGCTCAAAATGGACCATTAAAGTTTAAAACATCTCTTCACTCAAAGGGATATGAATTCCAGGCAAAGGCGATGGAGTGAGTTTATGAGTGAGTATGATTTTGGTATTTCATACATCAAGGGAAAGGAAAATGTCGTCACAGATGCCTTGAGTAGGAGACCATGTGTCTTCTCCTTGGTACCCTTAAAGGTCGATTTGAAGGAACGTGTGTTAACGCAACTCCAAGGAGATAGTTGGTATATAAACGTTACTTCAAACCTCCAAAGTGGGAGGAAATTAATTCCAAAGTATGAAGGATATAGTTTGGAAGAAGATGGACTGTTGAGATATCGGGGAAGGATGTACATCCCTAAAGATGGGGATATTCGAAGCATCATACTAAAGGAATCCCATAGAGCACTTTATTGTGCGCATCCGGGTGTGAAGAAGATGTACGCAGACATGAGGAATCTTTTCTTCCGGGTAGGCATGAAGCGCGATGTAGTCCATTTCGTCACCAAATTCCTAGAGTTTCAACAAGTGAAAGTGGACCACTATCACCCAGCAAGCCTTCTACAACCACATGATGTTCCTATGTCCAAGTGGGAAGTCATCTCCATGGATTTTGTAGTGGGGTTGCCACTCATATCTCATAGACACAATGCCATCCTTGTGATAGTTGATAAGTTAACCAAGATTGCTTATTTTATTCCGGTTAGAGACACTTACGATGTCACTGATGTGGCAGGTGTGTTTGTAAGTGAGGTCATCTGTTTGATCGGGATACCTAAGAAGATCATTTCAGATAAGGGCTCTAGATTCACTTCTAGGTTTTGGACAAGTTTGCAGTCAGCGTCGGGGACTCAATTGAACTTAAGAACAACTTATTATCCTGAAATAGATGGGGAAACTGAGAGAGTAAATCAGGTCATGGAAGGCATGCTCAGGATGTATGTCATGGATAATCAAACCCATTCGAAGAAGTACCTACCTTTGGTACAATTTGCCTACAATAACAGTTTTCATAGCTCCATCGGAATGCCACCCTATGAAGCTCTGTATGGAAGGCCATGGAGAACGTCGTTGAGTTGGGATATATTAGAAGACCAAGTAACAATTGGGCTAGAATTGATTCAAGATATGGAGGAACAGGTGACTCAGATTAGGCAGAGACTAAAGGAAGCACAGGATAGGGAGAAAAGTTATGCTGATGCACACAGGACCAACCGAAGCTATAAAGTGGGAGACCAAGTTTTCATTCATATGAGGCCTAATAAGAGTATCATATGGTTTGGGAAGGGGACAAAGTTGTCACCTCGATTTATAGGACCGTTAAGAATCCAATATAAAATTGAACCCATTTCCTATCGTCTCGTACTTCCACCCCACCTGCATAAAACTCATAATGTTTTTCATGTATTTGTTTTATGTCATTATGTTGCTGATGAATCACATAAACTAAATTGGAAGGAATTGCAAGTATCGGACGTAAAAACCCTCATGGTAGAACCGTTACGTGATGCAAAGCGCACTCCTCAGAGCACGTTTGCCTCCTCCAGGACCTTCTCTCTCTCTCTTGGCCCGAAGAGTCTTTGTACTCTTCTATCTCCCTATCGGAAGATCTGCACCAATAGTTCTCACACTCGCGATTCTTTATGCTCTCTTGTCAGAGGATCGAAACTTTGCACTTCATGAGTTCTCAATTTATCAATCAGGCTCTCGAATCCCCGAGACCCGATGTACCGATCACGCTGACTGCATTCCTTCCTTTATCGAAACCTCGCTCTATCGTGAATTCGCGATTCGCGATGGCTGATACTTACAGTTTCTACTGCTGATACGCAATATGCTGNGGCTGATACTTACAGTTTCTACTGTTGATACGCAATATGCTGAAATGCCGATTTCGTGACTTCGCTCCCTCGTGGCTTCGTCGCCCGCGAATCCAAACAACCCTACCTCGACTTCCGAAGTCTCGAGGCCCCGATACCCGAGATATCGCCACCTGTCTCCCGCTATCGCCTGTGGCCCACTTCTGCTGACGTGGCTGTCGGAACATCATGTCTCTCACTCTCATGACTTCCGCACCCAAACTCTCCATTCCTTTCCTGCGATGGCCCGATAGGCGATCCCGCGATAGATCCAAAAGCTCCGAATGGACTTGGATCAACGCTCCACTCCACCTGAGCTCCTAGCCTCTCCACACCTTCTCTGCGAGCTTCTGCAATCCTGAGAAATCCAATGATCCATAGGAACTCGCGGCTTCTCCTCGGAGAATTCCCGACTGTCCGTTCTTCCCAATGAAATCCCCGAAATGACGAGATGCTCTTCCACGGGTTCCGTCACCCTGCACACATAGTTCAGCACCTGCTCGAACACTTCGATGTGCAACTTATTTGTGCAATCCTTCGATGAATTTGAAGGTCTATTCCTCCTGAACTTCGATGACTTCAGTCCCCTCAGAAAGAAGTTCTTTCATGCACTTCTTGTGGCGAACCTTCAAACACGCTAAGTGTTGAAGTCTTTGATCCTACACACTCCTGCAGCAGAAATCTTGATTTCCTTTGCTTAGAATCGCAACCTTGAGTCTTTGTCCAGCCTACGCATGCCTTGCATGGCTCCGGTGCTCAACCTACACTTCTTGGAACTTAGTACAAAAGTTCTCCCTATTTGAACCTTGGAGTCACGCACTCCTTGCGGACAAATTCAACTGCACTCCTTGCAGGAATTCTCTGGTTACAGATAGAGAAACAATTGAACTAACTCCCTATTCTTGCAGACTTCATTCAACCATGAAATCACATACAAAGCATATAAAAGCACATGTATGACAGAAAGCAAACATTCATGAGCATGATATCAATAAGACACAGAGAATAACACAACCATGGAATTGAATCATTACTCTTTCTATTAATTCAATATGCTTGTACATGGCTGTTCTTCATACGCTTCTCTGCATGCTCTTCTCTTCAGAATGCTTGATAATCTTACAATGTACAAAAGAGGGTGTCTATATCCCGTTTCCCTCTCGAGCTCTAAAGCTATCAAATCTTCAATCAAATGTTCTATCTACTTTACATTACTTCTATTAAATCCTCAACTATTTAAGGACGTGAGCTATCCGCTCAAGTCCATTTACAATGTACAAGTGCGCTCCATCAATTTCACACATTAATGTTTGGTGCAACAAATATCAAGGTGTTTCAAAAATTGTGCTCGCACTATCCAGCTGTTCTCCGCTTCATGTTGGCTCGCTTGATGAGTAGTCGATGCTCCTGCATCATACTCCCTTGGTTGAAAAATTTCATGGGCTCCTGTCCATGAGCTCCTGCACGGTCTGTCCATGCTTCTGTATCACCGCTCCCGTTTCCCAGCTGGCATCATCCACTGGGTGATTCTTCCACTTGACCAGATACTCGAAGTACTGCTTCCGCCTGGTCTTCTTACCTGCTCGCTTGTCCAGTATGCATTCCATCTGTAGTTTCTCTGCTACTGGTAATTTCTTTTGCCACTGGATCACTGGTTCCTCAGTTCTAGTTTCTGCTTCTCCAACCCTGTATGGATATAAGTCTACAATATTGAATATCAGAGATATCCCAATGCCATCCGACAGCTCGATCTCATATGCATTTTCTCCGAATTTCCTTAGGACTCTGCATGGCCCAATTTTCTTCATATTAAGTTTGTTATATGTTCCCCTTGGGAACCTTTCTTTCCTCAAGTGTGCCAGAACAAGATCCCCAACTTTGAACTGAAGTTGTCTCCGATGCTGATCTGCTCTGCGCTTATACTCCTGACTTGAATCTATCAGTCGCTGCTTCATCTTGCCGTGAAGTTCCTTCATCGCTTCAACAAATTCTTCTGCACTCGCACTGCTAGTCGCAGTCTGTTCTGACTCCATGAGTTCATAAATTCCCCTCGGTTGTGTTCCATACAGAATTTGAAATGGGCTTTTGCCAGTACTCCAATTCAGTGAATCATTATACGCAAACTCTGCCTATGGCAATATGTTGTCCTAGCTACCATGGTGTTCTGTTACCAGGCTCCTCAGCAAGTCTCCAAGACTTCTGTTGACCACCTCGGTCTGTCCGTCTATCTGTAGATGGTAAGCCAAACTAAACACCAAGTTAGTTCTGATCTTTTTCCATAGCGTCCTCCAAAAATTCCCTATGAACTTGGTATCCCTATCCGAGACGATGCTTCTCGGTAATCCATGGAGTCTAACAACCTCTCTGAAAAATAGCTTTGCGATGTGCGTCGCATCGCTGGTCTTCTGACACAGAATAAAATGTGCCATCTTCGAAAACCTGTCCACCACCACAAAGATGGAATCAACCCCTCTCTGCGTTCTCGGTAAACCCAATAAAAAATCCATGCTTATCGCCTCCCATGGCCTCTCGGGTATGGGCAACGGTTGATAAAAAAATTCATTCTTCTTTCTCCCTTTGGAATGCTGACAAATTCGGCATCTGTCAACAAACTTCTTGACGTCTGTACGCATCCCCGACCAAAAATATGACTCGCTCAACTTGGCAAATGTTTTTTCGTGACCGAAATGTCCAGCCAAACCTCCACTGTGTTTTTCTTTCAACAAGTTCTCCGTCATGGAGAAATTTGGAATACACAGTTGATTGCCTCTGAATTTGGAATACACAGTAATCTATCCAAGGAATCCGATCTCTGAGAACTGGATTCTCAGCCGCTTCATACACTTCTTCAAAATCTGCATCTCCTGTGTACATGTCCTTAAGGTTTTCAAAACCCAATGTTTTGACTCTGAATTCCTGCAGCAACAAACACTTCCTTCTCAAAGCATCAGCCACTTTGTTAGCAGTCCCTGAAATGTGTTTAATCAAAAACGTGAAATTTTGCATATACTCTACCCATTTTGCATGCTTCTGATTCAACTTCGCTTGTTGAGTCACAAACTGTAATGCATGATTATCGCTGTACAAAATGAATTCCCTTGGGATCAAGTAATGCCTCCACTTTTTCAATGCCTGTATGATAGCATAAAATTCCTTATCATACGTGGAGTATTTCAGCTTCGCCTCATCCAGCTTCTCGCTGAAATATGTGACTGGTATGTCATCCTGACTCAAGACCGCTCCTATGGCATACCCACTAGCATCACATTTCACCTGAAATGTATTTTGAAAATCAGGCAACACTAGAATTGGTTGCTCTGTGATCTTCTGCTTCAACAGATTGAAGCTCTTCTCAGCCTCTGCTGTCTAATGAAAAGTTTTATGCCGCTTCTTCACTGTGTCCATCATCACTACGCTAATCCCACTGAAATTCCTGATGAACGTTCGGTAGAAACTAGCCAAACCATGGAAACTTCTCACCTCGAACACATTTCTCGGTGATGGCCAATTCTTTATCATGTCCACCTTCTCTGGATCCATCCTCAACTCATTCGCTGAAATAACAAAACCCAAATATATGAGTTGTGTCTGCATGAATGAACATTTCTTCATGTTTATCAACAGCTTCTCCTGCTGTAGCTTTCTCATCACAATGGCTAAATGTTTCAAATGTTCATCCTTTATCTTGCTGAAAAATCAGTATATCATCCAGATATACGACGACAAACTTTTCGATGAATTCCCTCAGGACTTCATTCATCAGCCTCATAAAAGTACTAGGCGCATTCGTCAAACCAAATGGCATGACTAGCCATTCATACAGTCCTTCATTTGTTTTGAAGGTTGTTTTCCATTCATCACCTTCCCTCATGCGAATCTGGTGATATCCGCTCCTCAGATCAATCTTTGAAAAATAATTTGCCCCACTCAGGCAATCCATTAGATCATCCATTCTTGGCAGTGGAAATCTGTACCTGATGGTAATTTTGTCGATTTCTCTGGAGTCTGTGCACATTCTCCAACCTCCATCTTTCTTTGGACTTAGTACCATTGGAACGGCACACAGACTTAGACTCTCCCTGACCAGTCCTTTATCCAGCAGCTCCTGTACCTACCTCTTGATTTCCTCATTCTCCTGTGGCGTCAACCTGTATGCGGCTTTATTTGGCAAACTCGCTCCTGGTATGAGGTTGATGTGATGACTCACACTCTGCATTGGTGGCAACGAATGAGGTAATTCGTCCACAATGATGTTAGCGAACTTTCCCAGCAGTTCCTGAATCTCATCTGGCAGATTGTCCACTCTTGTGCTAGTCAGAACAATTCTCGGCTTCCTGACCATAAATAATTGTGGATCTTCCTTCTACTCTATCTCTGTAAGAAGCTCCTTCCCACTCATGAKAAGTATGGTGTTGTTTACTTCTGGCTTCACTTCCTTATCCTTTATCGGAAGCAATTTATGGGTTCTCCCATTCTTCTCCAGAGTATATGTGTTCATTCTCCCATCATGAACCACATTCCTATCATATTGCCATGGTCTACCCAACGATAGATGACATACATCCATGGGAATAACATCACACAAGATCTGATCATTATACCCACCTATTTTGAATTCAACCAAGCATTGTTTGGTGACGCTCACCTGATGTCCCTTCTGTAGCCATGAAACCTTGTATGGAATCGAGTGATCATTTGTCTCCAGCTCTAGATTTTCCACCATCTCGGTTGAAATGAGATTATTCATGCTACCACTGTCCACGATAACCTTTCATTTCCTGTCCTTGGATGTGCAAGCTGTTCTGAACAGTCTGGTCCTTTTCACTGATCTTTCCACCTCTTTCTCAGGTGTCAAAAGGACTTTATGCATCCCAAGCGATCTTCCGTTGTCTGCATCTTTTGACTCAGCATCACGCCTCTGCACTTCAGTGATGTGAGCTTCTCCTGCATCCTTCTTTTTCTCTGGACACTCGAATGACTTATGCCCATTCTTCCCACATGTGAAACATGTGATTACTCCACCTCTTCCTCTACCTCAAACTCTAGTACGAGGAAGAGTGTTTGCATCAGCATAATCACCTCGCTGATCATTTTGTTGTCCTCTCTGCTCAACATATGGTTGCCTCTGTTGCGAGGTTCCGTCTCTCTCGACCTTACCCTCAGGTTTCTTCCATTCCTCTTTGGGCTTTTGGAATTTCTCCTGGGCAACCGCTTTGCCTCTTGGCTGTCTTCTGCCTCTCCCTTGCTGTCCTTTCTTTCGGCTCAACTTCTCTTCGGCCTTTAGAGCCATCTGGTACGCATCCTCCACAGTTCGGATGGTAACCATGCTCAATTCATCCTGAATGTCGTACCTCAGACCATTCAGGTATCTGGCGACTTTCTCATCATCGCTCTCCCAATGACCTGCTCTGATGTTGAGCTTGTAAATATCTTCAGTGTACACTTTCACCGTCATCAACTTCTGTCTCAGGTTCTGCATTCACCTGAATAGAGTGATTTAATAATCCCTTGGGATGAACTTCGCTTTCATCTTTGTGATCATTCGATCCCAGCTTTTGATCTTTTGCTTGCCTTTGCAGCGTCTATCAGCTTGTAGCTCATCCCACCACAATGCTGCATGTCCCTTCAAGCGCGTAACAGCATGCTTGACTTTCTTATCTTCTTCCACATCTTCATAATCGAAGTATGTGTCAAGAGCTCTTATCCATTCTAATAGCTCCTCTGCATCCAGATTTCTTTCATAGACTGGAATGTCCATTTTTGCCTTCGCACCCATCCTTGCGATGGCTTTGATCAACCACTCAGTTGATGCATCCTTTGTTGTGACCTCTGGTTCATGTCCAGCTTCTTCTTCAACCTTGGAATCACTAAGATCCCCAGCACCAACTCCGCGTCTTTGTGCTGCCTCCATCTCCTCAAGCCTTGCTCGAAGATCTCTCATCTGCCGCTCCATTTCTGGATTTCCTGCTGGTCTACCTCTTCTTCGCACCTCCCTGTCTTCGGGATCTGGTGACTGTCTTTCTCTTCTGGGCGGCATGATGAATTCTTTCTTTTCTCTCTATCACAGAAAACAAAGAGTTCCCACTCTGATACCACTCTGACNTTCTTCGCACCTCCCTGTCTTCGGGATCTGGTGACTGTCTTTCTCTTCTGGGTGGCATGATGAATTCTTTCTTTTCTCTCTATCACAGAAAACAAAGAGTTCCCACTCTGATACCACTCTGACGCAAAGCGCACTCCTCGGAGCACGTTCGCCTCCTCCAGGACCTTCTTTCTCTCTCTTGGCCCGAAGAGTCTTTGTACTCTTCTATCTCCCTATAGAAAGATCTGCACCCACAGTTCTCACACCGGCGATTCCCTCTGCTCTCTTGTCGGAGGATCGGAACTTCACACTTCCTGAGTTCTCAATTTATCAACCAGGCTCTCGAATCTCCGAGACCCCATGTACCGATCACGCTGACTGCATTCCTTCCTTTATCGAAACCTCTCTCTATCATGACTTCGCGATTCGTGATGGCTGATACTTACGATTTCGACCGCCGATACGCGATACGCCGAAATGCCGATTTCGCGACTTCGCTCCCTCGTGGCTTCGCCGCCCGTGAGTCCAAATGACCCTACCTTGACTTCCGAAGTCCCGAGGCCCCAATACTCGAGATATCGTCACCTGTCTCCCGCTATCGCCTATGGCCCACTTCTGCTGACGTGGCTGTCGGAACATCGTATCTCGCACTCTCACGACTTCCACACCCAAACTCTTCGTTCCTTTCCTGCGATGGCCCGATAGTTGATCCCGCGATAGATCCAAAAGCTCCGAATGGACTTGGATCAACGCTCTGTTCCACCTGAGCTCCTATCCTCTCCACACCTGCTCTGCAAGCTTCTGCAATCCCGAGAAATCCAATGATCCACGAGAACTCATGACTTCTCCTCGGAGAATTCCTGACTATCCGTTCTTCCCAAGGAAATCCCCAAAATGACGAGATGCTCTTCCACGGGTTCCGTCACCCTGCACGCACAGTTCAATACCTACTCGAACACTTCGATGTGCAACTTCTTTGTGAAATCCTTCGATGAATTCGAAGGTCTATTCCTCCTGAACTTTGACGACTTCAGTCCCCTCAGGAAGAAGTTCTTGCACACACTCCTTGCTGTGAACCTTCAAACACGCTAAGTGTTGAAGTCTTTGATCCTACGCACTCCTGCAATAGAAATCTTGATTTCCTTTGCTCAGAATCGCAACCTTGAGTCTTTGTCCAGCCTGTGCATGCCTTGCACGGCTCCGGTGCTCAACCTGCACTTCTTGGAACTTAGTACAAAAGTTATCCCTATTTGAACCCTGCAGTCACGCACTCCTTGCGGACAAATTCAACTGCACTCCTTGCAGGAATTCTCTAGTTACAGATAGAGAAACAATTGAACTAACTCCCTATTCTTGCAGACTTCATTCAACCATGAAATCACATACACAGCATATAAAAGCACATGTATGACAGAAAGCAAACATTCATGAGCATGATATCAATAAGACACAGAGAATAACACAACCATGGAATTGAATCAGAACTCTTTCTATTAATTCAATATGCCTGTACATGGGTGTTCTTCATACGCTTCTCTGCATGCTCTTCTCTTCAGAATGCTTGATAATCTTACAATGTACAAAGGAGGGTGTCTATATCCCGTTTCCCTCTCGAGCTCTAAAGCTATCAAATCTTCAATTAAATGTTCTATCTACTTTACATTACTTCTATTAAATGCCTCAACTACTTAAGGACGTGATCTATCCGCTCAAGTCCATTTACAATGTACAAGTGTGCTCCATCAATTTCACACATTAATGTTTGGCGCAACAAATATCAAGGTGTTTCAAAAATTGTGCTGGCGCTGTCCAACTGTTCTCCGCTTCATGCTGGCTCGCTTGATGAGTAGTCGATGCTCTTGAATCATTACACATATTGGACCGTAGAGTCTGACAACTCAGGAACCGTCTGGTAGACCAAGTTAAGGTCCAGTGGGACAAGTATAGTCCAGGATCTGCTACTTGGGAAGACGCTGAGACACTACGACGAGACTATCCATCACATTTTTGACCACCTTGAGAATATGTTTCTCGAAGGTTGGGTGTATGTAACACCACCTTTTGACTTAGACAGCCAGGATTACTTGAGGCCTACACACCTTTATTTTCTATTCACAAGTGAAACTATTAAATGATACACTTGAACTTTTAAGACGTATGAATCTTTATGAATGTTTAAATGAATTTGGATAATGATGGATATGATGCGATATATTCTGAGAATGTAAACTTTATGAATCTTTAAATGTTATTGATGATGATGGATATGATGCAATCTACTATGTGAATGTAAATTCTATGAATGTCTAATTGTTATTGACGTTGATGGATATGATGCGACATATCGTGTGAATGAGAATCCTATGAAGGTTTAAATGCTATTAGAATAATATTGGATATGATGCAATCTATTTTGTAAATGATAATTTTATGAATGGCTGTCAATAATTGAATTGTGGGATATTATGAGATCTATCCTAACTTGAAAACTTTGATGTTAAAGTTGTTGGTACGAGGATACCGAATTGAGATCATAGTGGTATGCAATTACATAATAATAATGCATAGATAAGTATGAGTTTGTGTTACAGACTAATCTGGAGGTTATGGGCTAGGAAATAGCCAAGGGATAATGATGATGAAAGTGGATGTCATGACCATTGGCCGAGGTATGAATCCTTGTATGTGAAATTATATTGGTTTGGATGCATTGCTATGATATGTGGACCAGTGCAGGATTTCAGGTGGTGAGACTGCCCAAAACTGAATAGACGATGACAAAACTCCTAGTAACACGATGCCACTGTACATTCCATTGTAGGGTGTGGACCCTAGTCATGATTAGGAGGGGTGGAGGCATTTCCCACCTTGTATCCTCCGAAACCTGAAGTCATGGGAGGACGGTGTTAGCTCACGCTCCCCTAGACGTGTGATGATGAATGTCAGTTGCCTGCTGGGGAAGCTTGGTCAAGATAGTGACACTTCTGCTTACGGGTTCTATTTGGAGTTAGGTCAATATAGTTGACGCTCCAAAATAGTCCAACAGAGGAAGGATAGGAATGGAAGATGGAAGTAAGTTAGGGAGGAAGGATGAGTAGAAATAGTTGAGAGTGTATGGAGATTTGTCTTATGGTGGAATTTATTGTTTTCCTTCTGAAAATAAAATGGGTATATATTTGAATATTCATAATTATGTAACTAAACTTCAAATGTCTAAATAACATTGTTGAGCTAGATAATTGTAATTAAAGGATTTCGCAAACATTTGATTGGCTTATTGTCATTTATAAAATGAATAGTCTTGTTGAATGGATTGGATGAATATGGAAATTACTATAGAGATGATAGTTATTGATATTAATACATGAACGAGACTTGTATGTATTAGCTACACATGCATTTCTTGCACATGTACACTAGTATGAATGAGTTTATTGGCTTACTTACTAATAATGACAGTTATTTGTTATGAATGTGTGAAACATGTTTCTTTTCCCTTGTATCATAAAATACTTTAACTTTGGGGTGAAGTTTCCTGAAGGGTGGGTGTATGTAACAACCCTAGCTAAATGATTGCTTAAGATTTATCAAGTATAATTAATTAACTAATTAATTTTCCTAATGTGTATTAGTTAAATAATGATTATTTATTAATAATATTAATTAATTAATTAATAATTAATTTATTGATTAATATATGTTGATTAATTAATTAATTGATTAATTAACACATTTAATGCTGGGTAACGAATTAAAGACTTAATAACTTTTAATTCATTATTAAGAAAACTTTAAGTATGCAAGGATAAAGCATTGAATGGAGGGATAGGGCATTGAATGGAGGGATAGGGTATTGAATGGAGGGATAAGGTGGGTGGCATTAAAGGAAGGTAGGAGGTGGTGAATGGAGGGAGGATATGAGGGGGTAAAGCCATTCGGGAGAAGGACTTTTGAATTTTTGGGGAAAGGGAGCATTTTGAGAGGAGGGACTGTATTTTCTGTTTCGGACTGTATTTTCTATTTGGGGATATTTTTTTTCTCTAGAGTTTGGGTGGACTATTGCAGGGGTGCATTGTTTGCTGGGATTTTTGGGCTCGGGGGCCAGGAATCCTCACGGAATCCTGGAGCTAGGGAGTCGAATAGGCTCTGTTCCTAGCTAGCAAGGAGGAAGGATTCAGTTTTGGGCAGAGTTTGGGTAGAGCAGCAACGAGGACAGACAAAGATTGGAGAAATAGTATCAGACAGAGGTATGTATTTTCATGAGTACGTTGTGTTAGGTGGTTAACATCTTACTGTTGAATTTGCTTATATGCTAAATAATGAAATTTCTTTTAAATTGAAAGAAATTTTATGTTAGATTTATGAATTTTATTAGGCTTTGTTAAATTAGGTCATTTCAACTAAAGTGAGTTAAGAAACTCCATACTTAACAATATTCTTCCAACTTACCCTAATTACTATTCCATAAGACTTACTAATTTGATAACCTATATACATACCTCCTAAATTTTCATATTCTAAGATTATTCCTATATATATATGTATAGCTCTTGCAATGATTATTTAATTTTAATACCCTCTTATGGTTAACATTAATATTTGATACACGTTCCTTGTTATAATAGTGTTTGAAGTTTGTATTATATGATCCTTGCTAATCATCATCATATAATTGTCACCCCCAGGTATTTCATTTTCGCGTCATAAAATACTTTTCACATGTATTAATTTGGTTTTAATTGGATGTTTGGTCTTAATACATAACATATATATTAATATGGGATTTGATATGTGTTAACACTAAGTATGTCGTATCATGTAGTGGATAACATTTGGTATAAAAGGAGTTGTTTTAACATTCTACGAGGTGATTAAACCCGTATTGGTACCATCCTTAATTGAATTCCCACAAAATTATCATTATTATCCATCATGTCTTGTGATATTTCATGTGCCACATGTAGTTACCATCTTGAGACAATATTTTCTCAGAATTTATCCTGAGGATGTACACGTGCAGCATCCTCGTTCTTCCAAGTGTTAGGATTTTGGGTCGGATCCTTAACTCTTTCGACCTTTCCCGGGTTTGGCTCATTTAACACCTCATGGTTTTTTTTTCTCTACTTTGTGTTTTAATCTGAGAGGTTTTCTTAGCGTCAACGTTTTTCACCATGTGAGTGCTCAGTGTTCATAGAATTTCTGAATTTTTTAAGGTTACGTCAACACAGAACTAGTAATATTTTTAACATCCTCTTCACTTGATCTATTTTATCTGAAATTTTGTTTAACCGAGTCATTAGATCATGGTGGTGGTAATTGTTGAGTCGTAGGATCTATCTAAGTGTCTATCTGACATTTTACATAGAGGAATCATTGTTTAAGTCTGTTATATAATGATTACGATTATATTATGGTTGTGGTAATATTTTGCTTCCATTTTATTCCTGGTCCATAGGGTCTTACCCCTGGACTCATTATTCTATGGAAGTTTATGGTCTGAAAAACCTATTCTATCCATTTATGAGACTCGAACCCAATTAGGATTCATGTTTAATTAGAATACTCATTTTTCATAGAGTCGATTTGTTCTCTAATTTTAATTTGTAATTTTTTTTTTTGTAATTCTTCATACATTTATTCTCAGTTAAATGAATAATGATGGGCCATGCATATTGTTTTTTAGGGTACCCATCATCCATTTGACTCCCTGTACATTCAGGTGTAGTTTAACCAACAGACGGAGATACCAAGATACTCAGTACATCCAGGGTAAGTTGGTCTTTTAATTGTGTAAATACTTATGTTATTTAAATAACATTGTACCACATCCTAACTTGTTTTTTGTTTGATGTAAAAGTATCATGGAGGTTGGTACTGTGGAGATTCAGGAATACCTTTGTTCATAAAGTTATTCAAGTTCCATCCCTTAACTACAATCGTTTTTGGCACCTCACTTTAGGATTTTTCTATTAACATAGCTAGAGGACCGAATAAATTGTATTTCGTTCATTGAAGTCTGTAACTTAGGTCTGCTATTTACACATTTCCTATTTTTGTAATACTCTGGTTATTCTTCATTTATATACAGTCATTATCCCTATTTTTCTTTATTTTTATTTCCCTTGTGGAGTATAAACAATCATTCTAATGTTTTCCTTTTATAAATATATAAGGTGTATTTCCTTAAAATCTATAACGATTTCTTTTGATTACATGGATAGTGAATTTTGTTTAAAATCGATAGAGAATTCATTTTGAACATATGTATAATTTTTTTTATTAAACTTTGTTACTATTCCCCTTGAGATATATGCATGGTATAATATGTTAACTCTGTAACTATTTCCCTTTCAGATATATGCATAATATAATTCGTAAATTTTGTAACAATTTCTCTTTTCAGATACATGCTTAATGAAACATGTTATCTATGTAACTATTTCCCTTTCGGATATATGCATAATGTAATTGGTAAATTATGTAATATTTTCTCTTTTTAAATTCATCCATAATGAAATATGCTATCTCTATAAATATTTTCCTTTTCGATATATGCATAATGCAAATTGTTGACTTTGTAATGATTTTACTTTTTGTTGTATGAATTTTTTTTGTTGAAACTTTGTTTCTCTTCCTTGCAAGTCTCTTATATGAATAAAACTCTAGTTTATTAACCGCTTTATAACTAGAGTTTTATTTCTTTATTGATGGTATTATGACTATGTTCATAGATCTAATACCTTCATATCTATTTACTTTCTTTCACTTTTTTCCTACCTAAACTCATGATATATATCGATTATCTTTGATAATGAAATTAATTTCTAACTTTTTTACAATTTATTTATGCCAATAATTTAGATATAGTAACACACAATAAAAACATAGTAAGATCAACACATTCATAGAAAAACCAAAACATGTAAGTTTGGGGAAACCACACATTAAAGACCCTACTCCTCCCAACCTTAGATTAGAGTATTTGTCACCTCTGTTACCCCCGAGATGAGTTTGAAATCCAAGAGGGTGCCTATGTGGCCACTTGCAGAATTCTGAGCTCTAGTGTTGTGAGTAATCTTTGTAAAATTTTACTGTGTCAAGTAGGTTTTTACATAGCCTTTCTCAAGCTATCAAATTCGTCCCTCCTGGAAAATGGCATCCCATTCCCTTTTGATGACTTTTTTTATTTTTCTTAGGACTTGTGATACTTTTCTTGAGCCTCCTACTCACTGACCATCTATCATATTCAACTTTACACTTGTTAACATATTCTCCTATAAATTTGGAATGTGTCTTTTTGAAGTTAATTTAACTCCACAACTTATCTCAGTTTGTTGTCTCTTGGCCAACCCCTTTGGATTCCTAAATACCTCTTTAAAAGTTTCTTCAACGTGTGCCCCTTTTCCACATGTGTTTATTTTCATAAAAATAATAAGGTTTTACAATTCATTTTTTGTTAGTCAACCAAATTGTCTTCTTGGAAAATAATTGAAATTCTAAATTAAAAACAATAATATAAATAATAATTAAACATCCAAGTTGTGGGGTATCATATACACCCCCCTTAGAAATTATCACCATCCTTGGTGATAACTAGTTTTCATCAATACCATTTTGGAACATAAATGGATATGCTTCTTGAATATTACCTTCCATCTCCCAAGTAGCCTCTTTTGGACTAAAGTGATTCCATTGCACCTTTACCTTTCTTACGGATCAACTACAGAGTTTAAGCTCCCTCTTGTCGAGAATATGATCCAACTCTACTGGGAACTCGCTCACGGGCTCGACCTGTATCATTTTCCAATCAACAAGTCGAGTAGGATCATGTGTATATTTTTTCAATAATGAAACATGAAATACATCACGTACTTTTAATGTGGCTGGAAGTGCAAGTTGATAAGATACTAGTATTATTTGAGCAAGTATATTGAATGGGACACAACACATAGGTGCTAAAATAGTATACATGCCCAACCGTAAATAAATTCTTTTAGGTTAAACTCTAATATACACATGATCTCCAACATTGAACTCTCTTGGAGTCATTTTTGCAACAACATAACTTGTTTTCCTGTCATGAGATACTTTTAGGACCTGTTGTACATGTTTCACTATTAGTTCCATGTATTTGAACATATTTGGTCCTATCATCAATCTATTTACAAGATTACTCCATGAAACAGGTGTATTACATTTTATGCCATATAAATTTCAAAAGGACTATGTTTTGTTGAAGATTGATAATTATTATTACAAACAATCTCAACTAAGTACAAATATTATTTCCATTTACCAGGTTTGTCCATAACATATATTCTAAGCATGTCTTCAATGGTCTGGTTATTTCTTTCAGTTTTCCCATCCGTGTGTAGATGATAAGCAATATTGAAATTCAATTGGTTATCTCACCCTTTAAATAATGCTTTCAAAAAATTTGTGGTAAACTTAATATCTCTATCATATATTATAACTTTATGGATTCCATGTAACCTAAATATTTCCTTCATGAATATTTTTTCTATATTAATAGCCTTCTAGGTTGACTTCACATGTATAAAGTGTGTTTCTTTACTTAATTTATCAACCCCAACCATAATTGAGTCATTTTGTTTATTACATCTAGGTCATCCGGTAATAAAATCCATACTTATCACTACCCATTTCCATTTTTGAATAGGTAAGGGTTGTAGTATTTTGGATGGATGTTAATGTTCAACCTTAACTTGTTGACACTCCAAACATCTAGCTACATATTCTGTAGTTTCACCTTTCATATTTGGCCAATAAAATTCCTTTCTTTGCATAGTGATTAATTTATGGTAATATAGGTGTCCAAAATATGGTTTCTTATGCAAATCGTCTAAAATTAATAACTTAATTTCATTATATTCTGGTACATACAATCTATTTTTATACATTATAAATCCACTTTTTGAGAATCTGAAATCTAATTCTTCTATTCTTGTTGAATTATCAATAATTTTCATCTTAATCTTTTGATATTCTGGGTGTTTTTCAACTGTTATCCTTATCCTTTCTTCTGAATTAGTTTCACAATTACTTCAAGTAATTGCATAGATCATATTTGCATGTCTACTTAATGCATCTACCACCTTATTTTATTTTCCTTTTATGTGTTTTATCTCAAAATCATACTCACTTAAGAAGGTTGAACACCTTGCTTAGCGAGTATTTAAATTTTGTTTATCAAACATATATTTTAGAGTGATGTTTTCAGTCAACAGTAAAAATGTTTGCCCTACCAGATAATTCCCCCATATATTTAATGCATGTATTATTGTATCCAATTCCTAGTCATGTGTTACATAATTTTATTCATGTTTCTTTAATTTATGAGATTCATAAGTTATTACATGGTTTTCTTGCATTAAAACTCCACCAATACCTTTGTGGCATGCATCAGTACATACTACAAAGTCTTTATCTAGGTCTTCCAATTTTAATATAGGAGTTGTAGTTAAGAGTTGGTTTAATTTATTAATACTTTCTTGACATTTCTCAGACCATATGAACTTAGTTCTCCTTCTTTTATAACGAGGTTATAGTATATGAAATCTTAGAAAACCCTTCTATAAACTTTCGGTAGTAGCCAATTCTACCCATAAAGGAACTTATGTCTGAAACATCCTTAGGTTTAGGCCAATTCATTATAGCCTTTATTTTGTCTGGGTCAACAACTATAACTTATTTTGAAATTATATGTCTCAAATACTGAATTTTATCTTTATAAAACTCACAGTTACTTAGTATTTTATATTGCAATGGCCCCTCGATTATGACAAAAAAAGTGAGTACAAAAATAGGTAATGTTGTTTTTTTGAAACAAACGCTAGTATAAGAGAATGCATCACAACATAAATTAATGACTACACAATCAATTTCATCACAATCAAACTGGATACAACATCATTATTATTCAATCAACCATATCTCATAAAGATAACGTAACAAATCTACCCACCCAACCTATCCTGCAAGGTTAGGACCTCCATTACACATAATCAACGCTCAAGTCCAAGATTCATCTGATTGATTTTTACCATTTAAGGTCTCACGATTGGCGACTATTATGAGGAAAAAGGAGGTATCTAAATCCAATTAACCCAATCATAAACCACAATTCAATATTAGATTTATCAACCATACTTAACCATCTACTCCTCATGGTGCAATAGAATCATCTGCTATACTTAAACAATCCTTCACGAAATATTAAGTGCAATTGAGCAAGAGGATATTACACAAGAATAATAAGAACCATAACTACATAATTACAATATTAGTATCATATAAAAATCTAATTCTAATAATCATTATTCCATTCGACATTATTACTCAAGACCTTTAATATATATTCATTATATAATCATATATGGAGACTATGATAAGAAAGTATGTATGCATATCACCTATTACCATTAAAAAACCAAGTTTTGATCTATTAGATAATTCTTAGCCTAATAAAATATGATTTACCAAGTACATAATAACAATTTCTTCACAACATTCCCTTAATGTTTATTCTAGTAATATCCCCTTTATTGTTCTAGTTAGTAATTGACAGTAAAGAAATTAACTACTATAAATATACATATTACCATATAGTATTATGCAACCTTAACTAGGTAATTTGACATGTAAGAAGACCAGGTGGGTTTTAATGTAAGAACATCATACCGAGTCCAGTAGGAGATTACAAGGTCCAAAGAAGCATTAGCATTAGCTTAACCAATTTTATTTTTTTTTATATGAACAACTGGACTTAGAGCTTAGATATTTTTTATAATAATAAAATAATATTTATGCAATAAACAAAGAGCTAAATAAGATCAAAGTCTTATTAGAAATATATAAAGATCCCAACGCTAACTTACTAATCCATTAAAAGGGTTTAAAAGAAAACCAAATCTTAACAATCAATAAATAAGGCTTTCGAGCTACCTTACATATCTATGTAAGACAAAATATAGGAAGATAAAACCATATTTGAGAAATATATAAGATTTTCATAACGACAGGAGTGGCAATCTCTTGACAACGATTCAAAATTTTTAAGGTACCTTATTAGAGATGTTGGATCATGTTTTCATTGATGCCGAAGGTTTAATAATTGATGTCAAGGGATTGATTGATTCTAAAGGATGATTGATTGATTGATGTCAAAGGATTGATATCAAGGAATTGGTGGATGCCAAAGGATGATTGAATGATGTCAAAGGTCAAAGGTTTGTATATTGATGAATATGGATCAATGATTTTTCATTGATACATGATGATAGATGAAGATGGATCAATGTGGTTTCATTGGTATATGATGCATTGTTGTACTAATGTAAATATGAATCTTTATTGTCTTATCACGGTTGATAAGGTTTAAAAATGGATGAACTCCAAAGTGGTCCCCTTATGGTGAAATCCCTCATAGGAAGACACTTTGCACTTGAGTTATCTTTGAAGTATGGTTATGGTTATATGTGGAATAATGAGTTTAAGATCATTAAATTTGTCAATGGAACTATCCTACATGGATAGTGCTTGTCATACCATTTCTGGTGGTATGTGGAATGTCACATAACTTCTCATGGTTTGAGAGTTATGGCCTTATGAAGTTGGAGGACCCTCATATGTAGGATTTAAGCCCCAAAAGGTCAAATAAGTCAAAGATCTTGCAAAAACTAAATTAGTTAAATAGTAAATTTAATGGAGAAATTAGAAGTGGGTTAACCCTAAAATAAGGAAAGTGGGCAAAGTGACCCAAAAGATGCTTCTAAGGAAACTACTTTGAGAGTAAAAATAAGAGGCAAGGATCTCTCATTTAACATCACACATGAGAATATTGAATATATATAGGTGACTGAGGTAACCAAAGAATATCTAAGCCAAATTTCAGAGGGAAGGTGAAGAAAAGAAGGCCAGGATTCAATGGAGGATAAATTCTTTTGATGATGTTTTCTAAGGTATGTTATTTACAGGTCATATCACCATTTTTGCAATAATGTTTTTTCTAGAATGATTCAGTGGCACAGACGCGCCCACCAAGCGCAGTCCGCTCTCACCAGGACCTTCTTCTCTTTAGGCCTGAAGAGTTAAAATACTCCTCAACCCCTTGTCGGGAGTTCTCAATACCCATAGAGTTTCTTTATGATCTCCCTTCTTCTTCAAATCAGGAAATCGGACCTCGCGTGGTTGTGAGTCCTGCACTTGAGTCTCACAATTCGCCGAAACCCGATGGGATACCCACTTCATGCCTTCCTCATCTCCTATCGGGAATTACCCTATCGGGAAATCGGTACTCACAATGTCGTGAGTCACTGCTCGTGCAAATCCCTGATTCCCGATCTTCGATGGTGCTTCTGTGACCCTTAGCCCCTATGGCTACTCTCTCTCTCTCATATGACCTACCATGCGACGAGACCACGGTCTACTCCCCGTCGAAGTTTCAGACTTCGCGGGTTTGATATGAGTGGAACCTATGCTCCCGGAAATTCCGAAATGCCGAACCCCGATGCCACCTGTCTTCCACTTGGCCTTACCTCTGTCAGGAAATCGTGTATCGGGATATTGTGATTCCCATGGTTGTGAGTCTCTCGTCACCAAGAACTCCAAAACACTGAACCCTGATGCACGTGCAGGCGCTCTCCTCCACGTCACCCCTCCTTGTCGCGCTATCGGTTATCGCGTGATCGCGATTTCAATTGTAGCGTTCCCTTTGCATGGGAAAACCCTGAATACCGAAAACCCGACTCTCCAGATTGCTGATACGTACCCAGTCCGGGATTTACGGATATACTCCTTTCAGGAAATCAAGGATCACGATTTCTCCCTGCGAGAATCCTATGTTCCTGGAAACTCCGATTCTCCGATGAGTCGAGTTCCGATGAGCTCTGACTCTCCCCCTGCACGTTAAGGATTAACCCATGCGCAACTTCCCCAAGATCTGACAGCTGTCGGGACTTTGCTAATCTCCCCTGCGAATCCTGACTGTCGACTCCTCCTCCTTGGGGATTCCTTGAAAATGACTAAGTGCTTCTGTTGAGACTTGTTCTCCAAGCCTACATTTGCAGCTTCTGCTCGAAACCTTCCTCGACCCAAATCCCTTGGGCTCTCTTTCACGATATTACAAAGGCGCTATACCTCTTGATTTTTCTCCCACTCTAACTCCTCCAGATGGATTCGTGCGCACTCCTCGCGCTTGGCATTCAACAACTTCTCAAGTGTTGAATCCTTCATACTCTGCGCACTTCCTGCAGCAGCAGTCCTTAACTCCTTGCTCAGATTCACGACTTCTTCTTCTTCTTCTTCAGCCTGTGCCTTCCTTGCATGGCTTCAACAACCCAAATCGACTTCTGGGTGAATGAGAACAACAGTTAGACTACTGAGCCTTCATCGACGCACTCCTTGCGGATGAATTCGACTGCACTCAATGCAGGAATATCCTGGATCAGATAGAGAAACAATTGAAACTCATTCTCTTCCTTCTCAGACTTCAGTTCCAAACCCTGAAATCACATGCACAACATATTCAAAGCAAATGCATAACCAGAAAATAAACATTCATAAGCACATAAACAATACACACAGAGAAACAACACCAGCCATGAGTTTGACTCAGAATTTCATTCTATTAATTCAACACTGTACATGGGTGTTCTTCACAAAGTTCTCTGTCTGCTCTTCTCTTCTGAATGCTTGATAATGTTACATTGTACAAAGGAGGGTGTCTATATCCATTTTCCCTCTTCGAACTCTAAACTGTCTAATCGAAACTTAAACATCTATCTACCTGCATTAAATCTATTAAATGCCTTCTATCTAATACAGACAAGAGCGTATGGCTCGAGGTCTGATACAAAATACAAAAGGAGATCCTTCATAAAGGATCATTTAAGACTTGTGCTACAATCCCAAATCATTTTCAAAAGTTTGGGTTTGATTATCCAGATGAACTTTCGCTTGATGTGCTAGCTCACTTGCTGAGTTGGCGATGCTCCTGCATCATACTCCTCGGCTTGAAAATTTTCATGGGCTCCTTTCCATGAGATCCTGAATGGTCTATCCATGCCTTTGAATCACCGCTTCTATCTCCCAAATGGCATCCTCCACTGGGTGATTCTTCCATTTCACCAGATACTCGAAATATTGCTTCCATCTGGTTCTTTTGCTAACTCTTCTGTCAAGTATCCGCTCCATCTGTGGCCTTTCTGCAATCGGCATCTGCTTCTGCCACTGAATTTATGGCTGTTCATCAATTCCAGCTCCTACTTCCTCAGTCTTCTAGGGATATAAGTCTGAGACATTGAATGTCAGAGATATTCCCATGTCATCCGACAATTCAATATCATAAGCGTTTTCTCCCAATTTCTTCAGGACTCTACATGGTCCAATTTTCTTCATCTTGAGCTTGTTGTATGTTCCCCTTGGGAATATTTCCTTCCTTAGGTGTGCCAGAACTAGATTTCCAACCTCAAATTGAAGTTGTCTCCGATGCTGATCCACTCTACATTTATATTTTTGGTTCGACTCCAACAATCGCTGCTTCACTCTGCTATGAAGTTCTTCCATCGCCTTTGCGAATTTTTCAGTGCTCACGCTCTTTGTCATTAGCTGCTCTGAATTCCTCATCTCAGATACTCCTCTTGGCTGTCTTACATATACAATCTCAAACGAACTTTTCCCTGTGCTTCGATTCACCGAATCATTGTAAGCAAATTCTTCCTGTGGTAATATGTTATCCCAGCTGTTGTGGTGCTCCATCACTAAGCTCCTCAACAAGTCTCCTAGACTTCTGTTGACCACTTTTGTCTACCCATCTATTTGTGGATGATAGGATGAACTAAACATCAAGCTAGTCCCCATCGTCTTCCAAAGTGTCCTCTAGAAATGTCCAATGAATTTGGTATCCCTGTCCGAAACTATGCTTTTCGGTAGTCCATGAAGTCTAACAACCTCCTTGAAAAACAAATTCGCGATGTGAGTCGCATCGCTGGTCTTCTGACACGGGATAAAATGTGCCATATTTGAAAACCTGTCAACTACCACAAAGATGGAATCATGTGCTCTTTGCATCCTTGGTAATCCTAACACAAAATCCATGCTGATTTCATCCCACGGCCTCCCATGTATGGGTAACGATTGATAAAGACCTGCGTTCTACTTTCTTCCCTTTGAATGCTGACAAATTCTGCACCTGTCAACAAAATTCCTGACATCTGTTCGCATCTTCGGCCAAAAGTATGCTTCGCTCAACTTTGTGAATGTCTTGTCGTGGCCAAAGTGACCTGCTAAGCCTCCGTTGTGCTTTTATTTCAACAAGTTCTCCCTCATGGAGCAATTTGGAATACACAACTGATTTCCTCTGAATAGCAATCCATCTTGAATCATGTAATCTATCCACTGACTTCTGTCTCTGAGAACTGGGTTCTCAGCTACTCCACACGCCTCTGTAAAATCTGCATCACCTGCGTACATCTCCCTGAGATCATCAAAGCCTAAAGTCTTGACTTTGAACTCCCGCAACAACAAACATTTCCTGCTCAAAGCATCAGCCACTTTGTTAGTAGTACCTGAAATATGTTTGATAACAAATGTAATATTCTACATGTATTCTACCCATTTAACATGCCTCTGATTTAATTTCTCCTACTGAGTTACATATTGCAATGCATGATTATCACTATATAAAATGAATTCCCTTGGAATCAAATAGTGTCTCCATTTTTTCAATGGTTGTATGATGGCATAAAATTCTTTATCATATGTGGAGTATTTTTCCTTTGCCTCATTCAGCTTCTCACTGAAATAAGCAATCGGTTTATCATCCTGACTTAAGATCACTCCTATGGCAAAGCCACTCGCATCACATTTCACTTGGAACGTCTTTCGGAAATCCAGCAACACCAACACCGGTTGCTCTGTGATCTTACGCTTCAACAGATTGAAGCTTTTCTCATCCTCTTCAGTCCAATGGAAAGATTTATGTCTTTTCCTGACTGTTTCCATCATCGCTGCGCTGATTCCACTAAAATTTTGGATGAATTTCCTATAGAAACTCACCAGTCCATGAAAACTTCTCACCTCGAAAACATTTCTTGGTGATGGCCAGTTCTTTATTACATGCACTTTACTTGGATCCATCTTCAATTCATTTGCCGATATGAAAAACCCCAAGTAAATGAGTTCTGTCTTCATAAATGAAGATTTCCTCACGTTGATCAACAACTTCTCTTGCTGTAGCTTCTTCATTACTGCAGCTAAATGCTTCATATGTTCTCCTTTCATTTTTCTGAAAATCAATATGTCATCTAAATAAACAATGACAAACTTACCTATGAATTCTTTCAGCACTTCATTCATCAGCCTCATGAATGTACTTGGCGCATTCGTCAAACCAAATGGCATGAATAGCCATTCGTACAACCCTTCATTGGTCTTGAAGGCTGTCTTCCATTCATCGCCTTCCCTCATGCAAATTTGATGGTATCTGCTTTTCAAATCAACCTTTGAAAAAAAATTGGCTCCACTTAAACAGTCCATCAAGTCATCCATTCTTGGCAATGGGAACCTATACCTAATGGTGATATTGTTAATGGCTCTAGAATCTGTACACATTCTCCAGCCTCCATCTTTTTTTGGGATCAGTACCGTTGGAACGACACACAGACTCAAACTTTCCCTGACCACTCCTTTGTCCAATAGCTCCTGGACCTATTTTTTAACCTCCTCGTTCTCCTGAGGCATCAACCTATATGCAGCCTTGTTTGGCAAACTAGCTCCCGGTAAAAGGTCTATGTGGTGACTTATGCTCCTCATTGGCGGAAACGAATGAGGTAATTTGTCTACCACTATATCAACGAACTCTTCAAGTAGCTTCTGAATTTCTTCCGGCAAATCATCCACCCTTGTGCTGGTCAAAATGATCTTAGGTTTTCTGACCGCAAAGAATTGTGGATCTTCCTTATTTTTAACTTCTATAAGAAGCTCCTTCCCACTCATGAGAAGTACCCTGTTGTTCACTTCCAGTTTTTCCTCCTTATATTTTATCGGAAGTAACATATGTGTTCTCCCATTCTTCTCTAGGGTATACGTATTCATTTTCCCATCATGAATTACATTTCTATCATACTGCCATGGTCTTCCCAGCAGTAAATGGAAAACATCCATAGGAATGACATCACATAAAATCTTGTCATTATATCCTCCTATTTTAATGTCAACTAAGCACTGTTTAGTGACACTCACCTGATGTCCCTTCTATAGCCATGAAACTTTATATGGACTCAGGTGATCAGTTGTTTCCAGCTCTAGTTTCTCCACCATCTCGGTTGAAACGAGATTATCTATGCTACCGCTATCCACGATAACCTTGCACTTCCTGTCTTTGGTCTTACATGCAGTTNTTAGTGACACTCACCTGATGTCCCTTCTATAGCCATGAAACTTTATATGGACTCAGGTGATCAGTTGTTTCCTGCTCTAGTTTCTCCACCATCTCGGTTGAAACGAGATTATCTATGCTACCGCTATCCACGATAACCTTGCACTTCCTGTCTTTGGTCTTACATGCAGTTTTGAATAGTCTACTTCTCTGAGCTATGTCCTCCACCTCCTTCTCGAGTGTTAAGAGAACTTTACGCATCATTAATGACCTTCTGTCTTCTGCGTCTTCTGCTTCAGCAGCTCGCCTTTGTGCCTCGGCAATGTGCGCTTCTCCTCCATCTTTCTTTCTATCTGGACACTCAACCTCTTTATGCCCATTCTTCCCACATGTGTAGCATGTGATGATTCCTCCTCTGCCTCTTCCTCTACCTCTAGTATAAGGAAAAGTATTAACATCGGCGTACCCTCTGCTCTGTTCTGCCTGCTGTATTCGCTGTTCAACATGCTTCCCTCGCTGAGAACTTCCACCTCTTTCCATTCTGGTCTGAGGCTTCTTCCAGTCATCCTTAGATTTCTGGAACCTATCTTGGGCAAGTGATATTCCCCTCGGCTGGCTCTTGCCTCTGCCTCGCTGTGCTGGCTTCCAGCTTAGCTTTTCTTCTGCCTTCAGTGCCAATTGATACGCATCCTCCACCGTTCTGATGGTTGTCATACTCATCTCATCCTAGATATCGTATCTTAAGCCGTTCATGTACCTGGCAACTTTTTCATCATCGCTCTCCCGATGACCTGCTCTTATATTGAGCTTGTAAAATTCTTTGGTATACTCCTTTACCGTCATCAACTTCTGTCTCAGGTTCTACATCCTCCTGAACAATGTGATCTGATAGTCCCTTGGGATGAATTTTGCCTTAGTATTCGCAATCATTCGATCCCAACTTTTGATCTTTTGTTTCCCTTTGGAACGTCTGTCGGCCTGAAGCTCGTCCCACCATAATGTTGCATGTCCTTTCAATTTCGTGACAACATGCCTTACCCTTTTGTCCTCTTCGATATCCTCATAATCGAAGTAGGTATCAAGAGCCCTGATCCAATCCAACAACTCTTCTGCATCGAAACTTCCTTCATAAGTTGGAATGTCCATTTTTGTCTTTGAACTCATCTGAGCGATAGCCTTGATTAACCGCTCATTGGCTGCATCTTCAGCTGCAACTTCTCCTTGCTGTTCAGCTTCAGCTTCACCTTCGGAGTCACTTAGATCTCCAGTATTGGCTGTGCATCTCTGCGCTGCTTCCATATCTTCCAATCTCGCTCTGTGATCTCGTATCTGGCTCTCCATTTCTGGATTCCCTGTCGGCCTGCCTCTTCTTCGCACATCCCTATCCTCTAGATCAGGCGATTGCCTTTCTCTTCTAGGCGGCATGGTGAATTTTTCCCTCTTTTCTCTCTGTCGCAGAAACAAAGAGTTCCCACTCTGATACCACTTGGCGTAGATGCACCCACCAAGCATAGTCCACTCTCACCAGGACCTTCTTCTCTTTAGGCCCGAAGAGTTAAAATACTCCTCAACCCCCTGTCGGGAGTTCTCAATACCCACAGAGTTTCTTTATGATCTCCCTTCTTCTTCAAATTGGGAAATCGGACCTCACGTGGTTGCGAGTCCTACGCTCGGCTCTCACAATTCCCCGAAACTCGATGGGATACCCACTTCATGCCTTCCTCATCTCCTATCGGGAATTACCCTATCAGGAAATCGGTACTCACGCTGTCGTGAGTCACTGCTCGTGGAAATCCCTGATTCCTGATCTCTGATGGTGCTTCTATGACCCTTAGCCCCTCTGGCTACTCTCTCTCTCTCTCTCTCATATGACCTGNCGATGGGATACCCACTTCATGCCTTCCTCATCTCCTATCGGGAATTACCCTATCAGGAAATCGGTACTCACGCTGTCGTGAGTCACTGCTCGTGGAAATCCCTGATTCCTGATCTCTGATGGTGCTTCTATGACCCTTAGCCCCTCTGGCTACTCTCTCTCTCTCTCTCATATGACCTGCCATGCCACGAGACCATGGTCTGCTCTTCGTCGGAGTTTTGGACTTCAAGGGTTTGATATGTGTGGAATCTATGCTCCCAAAAATTCTGAAATGCCAAACCTCAATGCCACCTGTCTTCCACTTGCCCTTACCTCCGTTTGGAAATCGCGTATCGGGATATTGCGATTCTCGTGGTTGTGAGTCTCTCGTCACTGAGAACTCTGAAACACCGAACCTCGATGCACGTACGAGCGCTCTCCTCCACGTCACCCCTCCTTATCGTGCTATCGGTTATCGCATGATCATAATTTCAATTGTAGCATTCCCTTTGCATGGGAAAACCCTAAATACCGAAACCCTGACTCTTCGGATTGCTGACACGTACCCAGTCCGGGATTTATGGCTATACTCCTTTCGGGAAATCATGGATCGCGATTTCTCCCTGCGAGAATCCTATGTTCCTAGAAACTCCGATTCTCCGATGAGTCGAGTTCCGATGAGCTCTGACTCTCCCCCTGCACGTTAAGGCTTAACCCGTGTGCAACTTCTCCGAGATATGACGGTTGTCGGGACTTCGCTAATCTCCCCTGTGAATCCTGACCGTCGACTCCTCCTCCTTGGGGATTCCTTGAAAATGACTAAGTGCTTCTACCGAGACTTGTTCTCCAAGCCTGCATTTGTAGCTTCTGCTCGAAACCTTCCTCGACCCAAATTCCTTGGGCTCTCTTTCACGATATTACAAAGGCGCTATACCT
>JASDQU010309328.1:132383-161849 GCA_032191745.1 Picea mariana
AGATCTCAATTTAGTAAGAAAACATGTGTTGGTTAGAGTATAGTCTATAGTATTTTCTATAACATTTTTAGATCAATTTAAGAAATATTCCGTGCAGGGAACACTCTATAAGGTCGCTCTCTAGAATAAGCCAAAATTCAGCAAGGTATGTCGTTTTTGCTATAACTCCTTTTCTGAGAGGTTCCAAGTAGTGACACCTGGAGGAATTGCAAAAAACAAAATGAAGAATATTGTGTACTATTTTCATATCTTTATTCATTACATGTACATAGTTATGATTATTTCAAGTTAGGGTTGTTGACTTATCCCAAACTAGTCATGTGAGACTAAAGAAAAGTTAGATGAAAATGCTAGTCTCTTTTTGTGAAAGTTAAGGAAGGTTTGAAGGTATGTGATCATATACACCAGGTCTATTATAGAGTTACAAATCATATTTGAATGATGAAATTAATGAGGTCTTTTGGTCAAGGTACATGTTGGGTACATGGCTGAGACAAGTAGTTGATGAGTTGGCACATACATGAGGTGTATATTTAATGATGTTGGTACATATTAATGAGTCATAGTTGATGAGTAGTTGACACATGACTAGTACATACTTGGTACATGGTTGGATGCACTTGTTTATGGTACAGGTTGATTACCGGTTGTTTGGTATAGGTTGGTGCATTGTTGATGCACTTGTTTATGGTGCATGTTGATTATTGGTTGAGGTACAAGATGATGCATGGTTGATGCATGGTTCATGTTTATTGGTACAGGTTTACAATGGTATATCTCACAGTGATAGTCTGACATTGATTCCATCATTCTACTTCTACTTCATGGTGGTTTGATGGGGCAAGGACAGGTGGTTGTAGCCACCTTTCTATTGTAGCCAAAGAACATAGGGTTTTGTAGCCTCCTTCTAGTTGTATCCATAGAATAGGGGAGTTGGAGCTTCCCTCACATTGTAGCTTGAGAAAAAAGGGGGTTGGAGCCTCTTTCTAGCTGTAGTTGGAAAACAAAAGAAGTTGTTGCTTCCAATGAATGTAATTCTTCAAGACATATAAGAGAAAACATTATGTGGTTTTCTCCCGCTTTGGGTTCCCACGTCGAACACTGGTGTATTGTGTATGTGTATGATTGTTGATTTGTTCATTTCTTATTTACTTTGTAATTATTGGATGATAATTCTACATTGATATAACACTTGGATTATATGGTTAAAAACGATTAAATGGCTCTATTACTGATTCACCCCCCCTCTCAGGAATCCAACAAGACAAACAATATGTAGAAGCAACATGAATTTATTAAATAAGGGTTTATTAAAATATGATCCTTACGTGTAGAGTTCCAGTCTACAATTATCAACTTGTAGAGAAGTATACTTTATGTAATATCCCCAAAAATATTAGAATATTAAATCCTAAGTGTACTTGGGAATAAATTTTCATTTTAAAATTCGGATTTCGAAATTATTTTTTATTTATGAAAAATACGAATTTGGAATTTTATTATTGTAATTATTATTTGATGACTATTGGGAAAAGATTTGACTTGCCTAATTAACTTATTTTATTGTGACACATGTGAAAGAATATTTTTTTTATAAATTAAATGATGGAAGACAAATGGAACAATGAGGTTAAAAATAGTTGACCATGACTCCATGAGCGAGGAACAAATTTGAGTTAGCTCAAGGATAATTTTTATAAGTGGAAAATGTGGGATTTGACCACTAGAAGCCCCTAAAAATAACAGATTTGCAAAGCTGTGAATTTCCCAAGGAGGGAAGGAAAGACCTAGGCAGAAGATCCATATAAAAACAACATATGGAGGAGATAGGACACTGCTTAGTATGTTGGAGAAAGGAAATATATTTTTGTTGTTATGAACATTGTGAGTGTGAGGCAAAGGAATTTATGAGTTGTGGATAGTGACTGTAGCTAAAGAGGATCATTTTAGTTTTCCCTTATGGAATCATGGTCAGGATATGGAGTTAAGAGGGAAAGTGAACTTGGTTGTTCTGTTCTACGGTTGGGTGGAACATGGTTTCTCTTTTTGTGTCCCAACATCAAGTTTTCAAATATGTACCTTTACTTGTATTCCTTGTCAATATTCGCTTTTATTATTATTTGTTAGGAATGTGATGGTTTATGTGATGATGGTATATATATGTGTGTGTGTGTGTGTGTGTGTGTGTGTGTGTGTGTGTGTGTGCTCACTTTGCAGAAGTAGCAGAACTACTGTATGTTCTATAAATCATGAAATAGGGTTATACATATATATAAATGACTGTATATACACATATATGCAATCATACATAAAGAAATGAAAGAGCGGTTGTATGTTCCTACTAGTAATTAAACAGGGTTATACTATAACATCCCGCTCTTGCGCGCACTGAGAGGCAAGATGGGATATAGTTTTTCTCTAGTTTAGTGTGCGTGGCCCCTTTGTGAATCGGGGGGAAGATCATTACCCCTAGCATTGGCTGAGAGGTACCGGTGAAGTCTCGTTAGTTGGAAAGTGGGAGCTGCATGGAGCGCGTGGGACAACGAATCAGAGTGGACGACTTGGGCTATGGTACGCTTACTTGATTCTGCATGGTAGATTATTATTATTCCTTATGATTTCATTTTTGTATTTATAATTGGGTAAAGAAAATGTTTGACTCAACATTTCAACCAAGAACTTAAATTTCCCCATAGCCTTAAGCTCGCTGCTTGACTTGATTCCCTTGGCATTTGATCCCTGCATGTTGTGAATGTCCTTTGGTTTTGTTGATTGTTGTGAAGAGTAGTGCCTTTTACTTCCTCCTCATCCCTAGTTCGTCAGTCCATGCCTGAGCAGTTGGCTAGGAGCCAAATCGATGGTCATCACTTATGTGCACAACAACCTATATATTCTAATGCCCTTCTTTTATGTGCGTGGATGATGAGCGAAGGATGTGTTTTCCCAAATGTTTACCCCTTCTTATCTTTGCGTTTGATATTTGTCTTTCTTTAGTCTCTGTATGTTATATCACCTCTGCGTCTTAATCGTTCTCGGCATCTGAAAACCGTGTTTAGTATTCTCTGCATTTCAACACCCTCAACCACAATTTTTAACTATGCATTTATATATATTGTTGGATAAATTTAACTCTGCATTTTTATATATTGCTGGATAAATTAACTATGTGTTGTAGTACCTCCCTCGCAACTTAACTCTCTGTTTGTTTTATTGATGGCAATATTCTCTGCATTGTTTTTATACCTCTTCACCTTAGTTTATTTGAAGATGATTTTACTCTGCGTTGTACACTTGATTGACAACCTTTACATTTTGACTGAATTTTTTCTTTGAATGTCAGTAAGGTTGTGCCTTGAGACATAGTGAAACTTTTTCCTTGAGTGCATGATTCTTGTTACAACTGAACCACTATGACATTTTCATTGTAATTGTGATTTGACACTTGTTAAGACTGCAATCATTGCTTGTTAAGACTGCAATCATTTCTTGTTAAGACTGTAATTTTTCCAATTGTTACTTGGCGATTTTGCCAATTGTTACCTGGTGATTTTGGCCACGTGTTAAGACTGCAATCGTTGCTTGTTAAGAATGGGATTTTCCAATTGTTACCTGGCAATTTTTCCAATTTTTAAGACTGTGATTTTTCCAACTATTACCTGGCAATTTTGGCCACTTGTTAAGACTGTGATTTTCCAATTGTTACTTGGCGATTTTGCTACTTCTTAAGACTGCGATTTTGCCAATTGTTAAGACTACAAATCGTTGCTTGTTACCTCGCGATGTCACCCTCTTTAGGAATGCGTTTTCATTAATTATTACTTGTGTTGACTGCGTTTTCATTAATTATTACCTGTGTTTTCATTTAATGAAGGCATGCGTTGAATGCATTTCATTAATTATTAACATCAATTGACAGTGAAATTATATCAATGAATCATATGAATTTATTACTAACTGCATTTTAACATCATTTTCTAGTGAAATTATATTAATGGCAACCACCTTTTTATTTGACTAGAAGATAGCATTCTCATACAACGAGTATAGTCAATGGTAGCTGATGAATTGTAGTCAAAATAATAATGTTGTTGTACAACGTATGCACTACGTGTAAGTGTTGTATTGGTGAGTGTCGGTACAGTGTATTGGTGTGTTGGTCAACGATTCATTCCTTGATTAGACAACAGTGGAGTTTAATGAACAACGATTTTTTTTTATGGTTAAATTTGTTATTACGCAACAACTTTAATGATTAATCGATAGTTGTTATACCTTAGTACTGTTAATATGGCTTAACCGAGTGTTGGAAGTTAATATTGTTAATAGTGTTATGTTTATAACATTATACATTGTTATTTTTATACTATTATATATTGGCAACTGATAAATAGGATTTGTATTTAATGTTAATGTAGAATTGTAATTTATTGACTAATTTGTAATTTAGGATTGCTAATTAGATTGGTAATCAATGTTAAATTAGATTGTAAGTATTGAATAATTTAGAATTGATTAATGGTTGGGTAGTTGGCGAAGTCGTGTAAGAGCTTGCGCCTTTCTTCAAATAACGTCATCATGCGTCTCGTTGATCTTTTGCTTGGGGTGTGGGTGTAGTGCTCTTGTCAGTAACTCAGATCCTAGCGAGTTGGATTCATCTAGAGTCCTTGGTCCATATAGGTTAGGTAGCGTCATTTTTATCGCTGCACCTATCACCTGGGGATGTCATGAGTCCTGATGAGGGGATCATGGTGCGCCCTATTAGATAGAGGTGAATGCTAACTTGGCTGGAGTCTGTGCATTCTGTGTGAGTGTTTTTTATCATTGTAAGTTTGCGAGTGGTGCATGGGTTGAACTCCTTCATGCTTTGAGTGGCACACCATCGAGGTTCTAGTTAACTGGTCGTCGAGGTCGTTGTGTTAGGATGGGGATGTTGTCCCTTAGCTTGTAGGTGTGGTCATGTGTGTGTCAGGTGGGTAGTCATTTTGCCTTGTTGTTTTACACATGTTTCACCTAGTTGCTCTTGTGACAGTGTGTGGAGTCATAATTGCCTATTGCCTGTTTTGCGGACGTGGTGCTCACCATCAGATGTGTTGTTTGGGTGAAATTGTTGTTGTCGTCCTATTTAAAAAATAAAATAAAATAATAATTGCACCTTCTTATTCGCTTATACTCATAACGTAGTGGGCTCATTACATATGGTATCAGAGTCGGTTCAACACGTGACTTGGGATAACTATGGCTTTCATTGATATGATATTTGATTATAATGTTGATAATTAACGTGACTTGTATTCATGCAGGTAATCATGGTTAGAGGACGTTGTGGAGGCAGACGACAGGGTGTTAGGGGAGGAGCCGCGATGCCTCCAGTAGCATCCACGCCTAAGGGGTCTAACCCCCAAGGAGACGAACAAGTTGTTAGGAAGGAAAAGATAGTGGTGGGTGATGTGGTTGGACTGATGAGGTATATTCAGCACATGTTTGGGGCACTGAATAGCCATTTGTATAGAGATGAGGCCAGGGCACGGACACCCCCTCAAGGTCCATAGAGCGCTCCAGTTGGTACTGGTAGCATTCACTGCGAACTTGAGAAGGTCAAATTTCTCGAGTTATTTGGTGCCCTAGACGACGTAGCCACCAAGGCATGGTAGGAGAATATGGTGATATGATTTGCACTTTGCCACTATACCTCAAACATGAAGGTCTACATGGTGGTGTTTCAACTAGAGGGGAGCAACAGTTTAGGCCTGATCAACAGAACAAACCAAGATTCTAGGCTGGTGGGCCGTCGTCTTCTACTTTGGGTACTAGGAGTACTGGACCGAAGAAGGGGTGTTGGAATTTTGGGGAGCCACACTACCAACACGACCTCCTAGTGGAGAGGACTAGAGCACCTAGATAAGTCAGACCCACTATCATGGGAGATTTGGGAAAGGCCCATTAGATTCATCTATTGGTGAATAACTGCCAAGCAGAGAACCAGTCTAATGTGCTCGAGATGTCAGGTACCATCTCTAACCATACCCTTAGTATTTTGATAGATCTCAGTGCTACCGAGAGTTTCATTTTTGGTGCAGCGCTAAAAATGATTAAGGTAAAGGAAGTTGAACATGATGAGTTTATCTTTGTAGAGATGGCTTCAAGAGCCAAACAAAAGGTTGGAGGCAAGGTGACGGGCTGTACCCTTAACCTGGGAGAGTTTGTCACCAGGTCAAACCTATATGTCACAATCTTAGGATCTTATGACATAGTGATCGATATGGACTGGTTGGAATTACATTAGGCGATACTCAACTATAAGAAAAAATGGTTGAGCCTGGTCGATGATGAGGGACAAAGATGTATGATTGTAGGTCGAAACCAGGGAGTTTCCCTGAGGTTTGTCTCTTCCTTGCAGTTACAGAAGAACATGCACAAGGGATGTAATATTTATGTGATCCTTGCGTTGAATGAAAAAGGAGTAGCGGAAGGTCTACAACACCTACCGGTGGTGAGAGAGTTTTCAGATGTCTTTCCAGAGGAGTTACCTGGGATGTCGCCGAAGAGGGAATTGGAGTTTACCATAGAACTAAAACTGGGGACTGAACCGATAGCTAGAATGCCTTATCATATGTCGACCCCAGAGTTACAAGAGTTGAGGATGCAACTGAAGGAGTTGTTGGACCTATGACTTATACGTTTGAGTGTGTCAACGTGCGATGCACTTGTTATTTTCATACGAAAGAAGGATGGGTCGTGGAGACTCTGAGTTGAATACCGTCAATTGAACAAGGAAACGATCAAGAATCAGTATCCATTGCCAAGGATTGATGATTTGTTCAATCAGATCAAGGGTGCGACAGTGTTTTCCAAAATCGACTTGAGATTAGGGTATCACCAGTTACAAATCAAGGAGGATGAATTCCCTAAGACAACCTTTAATATGAGGTTTGATCATTACGAGTTTATTTTTTTTCTTTCTGGACTGACAAACACCCTAGGGGTATTTATGATTTTGATGAAAGAGGTGTTCCGCGAGTACTTGTACAAGTTCATCCAAGTATTCATTGACGATATTTTGATTTACTCCCAGATGACAAAGGAGCACGAAAAACACTTGTGCTTGGTACTACAGTTTCCGCGAGAGCACAAATTGTATGGGAAGTTGTCCAAATACGCGTTTTATCAATCGAAGATTCACTACTTATGGCATGTCATCTCCGACGAAGGCATCGTCATGGATCCAACAAAGGTCAAGGCTATTATGGAATGGCATGTGCCAATGAATGTCCCAGAAGTGTGTATCTTTATGGGTTTAGCAGGATACTATTGACGGTTCATCGAGGGATTTTCAAAGGTAGAAAATCTGATCACGGAGTTGCAGAAGAAGAGCAAGAAGTTTGTTTGGACCGAGAAATGCATGGAAGCATTTCGGAGGCTCAAATAGTTGTTGACAACAACACCGATACTAAAGGTCCCTGACATGGATGAAAACTTCTTGGTATGCACTAACGCATCCAAGGAAGTCTTAGGCGGAGTCTTGAAGCAAGATGGTTGAGTGATCTCCTACATCTCGAGGAAAATGAGAAGGCATGAGGAGAACTATGCAACGCATGATTTGGAGTTGTTAGAAATTGTCTATGCCTTGAAGGTTTGGAGACACTACCTTGTTGGATGAAAACTTGAACTAAAAACAAATCACTGTGGACTAGAGCACAGCTTTATGCAAAGAGAACTAAACATGCGACAACGATGTTGGTCGGAATTGCTTAGCGAGTAGGATTTCGAGATTTCTTACATAAAGGGAATAGTGAACTGAGTGGCAGATGCATTGAGTCGGAGACTATGCATCTTTTCGGTGTTGCCTCTTTAGACGAATCTACGTGAAAAGATTCTAACTTTACAACACGACAATGACTGGTACAAAGAGGTCGAGGATTTTATTGGAAAAAACACAATGATGGTACCAAGATTTGAAGGATTTACGTTTGACGACGATGGATTATTGAGGTTTAAAAATTGGATTCACGTACCACCGAAGGACGATTTGAGGAGTTTGATCCTAAATGAGGCTCACAGAGCAGTGTACATGGTCCACCCAGGAGTCATGAAGATGAGGGCTGACCTTAAACCCTTATTCTTCTGGAAGGGAATGAAGGGAGACATAGTCAACAATGTGGCCATATGTCTAGAATGTGAGTAAGTAAATGATGAACATAGACATCCAGCAGGATTACTACAGCCACACGCTATTCGAAAATTGAAATGGGAGATCATTTCGATGGATTTCATTGTTGGATTACCATTGACGACAAGGAGACATGACTCGATTTTTGTGGTAGTCGACACTTTGATGAAGAGTGCTCATTTTATTCCAGTGTGTACGATGTATCAGGCACCTAACATAGCTAGAGTTTTCATCAGTGAGATTGTGAGGCTGCATGGCATGCCTAAGAGGATTATATATGATCAAGGATCGATTTTTACTGAAACATTTTAGACAAGTTTCCAAGAGGCCTTGAGAACCCAACTTAAATTTAGTACTGCATATCACCTGAAGACTGATGGACAAACCGAACGAACAAACCAAATCTTGGAAGACATGTTGTGCATGTACGTGATGGACCAACAAAAGTGTTGGGAAGAATTATTGCCACTGGTAGAATTTTCTTATAACAACAACTACCAAAGCACCATTAAGATGGCGCCTTACAAGTTCCTTTATGGGTGACCATGTCAGACACCTTTGAGTTGGGATTGTCTTAAGGATAGTTTCCTGGTGGGACCAGAAGAGATCCAAGAAATGGAAGAGAAAATGAAAACAATGAGACAAAGGATCAAAGAAGCACATGATTGACAAAAGAGTTATGTCGATGCTCACCGTGTTGACCGTAGTTACAAAGTGGGTGATCATGTATTCTTACAGGTAAAACCGCATAGGAGTTCGATCAAGTTTGGAAAGGGAGCTAAACTCTTTCCTATGTTCATGGGACCTTTCAATATTGAGGAGAGGAAGGGGCTTGTGGCCTATCGACTAGCCTTGCCTAATTCTTTGAGGCGTATGCACGATATTTTTCACGTATCTGTTTTGAGACATTATATTAGTGATCCTACACATGTTATTGACATGAGTTCCTTGTAGGTATCGAATGAGGGGGCGCTCACGGCTGAGATGATCTGCATCCTGGATCATCGCATTCAATAGTTGTGACGTTGGATAGTAGATCAGGTTAAGTTCCAGTGGGACAACTATAGTTTGCACTCGGTGACCTGGGAGGACACATATGATATGGGCCAACAATTTCCATTTTTGTTTGATAGATAAACTTATGATACTGTGATACACATTATTTTGACACTTATATATTGTGAAAATTCAGGATGAAGTTTAGACCAAGAGGGGGTGTATGTAGCATCTCGCTCTTGTGCGCACTGATCGAAATTATTCTTTGAGGACACTTGCTTGCAAGTGATCTGGATTATTATACTATTGGGCATTTGATTATGATTATGAGGCATTATGGATTGATGACATGTTATTTTGTTGTATTCACATAGAAAGGTGTTATTGAATCGATTTTCCTAAGTGTGCAGGATTTTTGACCTCGAGGATGCAGAGGCATCGATGAAACCCCTTGGACTCTGAACTGAGTCAGGGAGTGGACAATTGGGGTTTGATTGTTGTATATATGACCTATGTGCATATGATTAGATGTTATGATTATGGATTTTATTCTGATACGATTTGTTGATGATGTAGGTTGATGATAGCTTGCCAACCAGACTCACATGTGGAGTAGAGGGGTCACGCACGATAACTAGAGACGTTGAGGGAGAGTTGTGGACAGGAGCCCTACCACAGCCTACTAGCACTCATTTCGTGGCTCAAACTGTAGGTTAACGATTACCTAGTTCGAAAAGACCCACGATGTCATGATGGACAACTGCGACAGTCCCTCACGATGATTCTAAGGGGCGCGCAATAAGGGAGGGTCCTTATTCCTTAAAGGCCCTTAGTCTCCCACAAGATCACCTGACAGAGTATTGACTCTAGGGGTTTTTGATGTCTACCAATTTAGTCAAGAGGCGAGTGGCACCTTTGGAGCACGTAGTGCATCCTGAAGGGCACGCCATTCAAGGGAAACGGAGTGAGGCGAGTGGCACCCTTGGAGAACCTAGTGTGTCCTGAAGGGCACATCACGTTGTTAAATAATAAATGAATACACCTATATGGCCTTAGAATAGATGAGGTGATGATAAATATTTAAAACGATTTCCCTAACAAAATGTCGCCCAGCCTAGGAAAATAAAATCTAGGTCTAAGTGATAGTTGTGATAAAAAATATATATTTATATAAAAATAAAAATAAAAATAAAATAATAATAATAATAATAATCATTAATCATTTGACGATAAGGGGGTAAGAAATTCAATTAATTTATAAAAATCTTTTGGGGGATAAAATTTAAAAAAGGGGAAAAAGGGGAAATAATTGTTTCGTTACATATGCTAATTAAAAATTTATTAATTAAAAAGAAAAAAGGGAAAAAGGTAATTTTCTACACTTGCCAATTTGAGTTTTAAATGAAAAGGGAAAGAGGGAAATTTAAAAGAATTAGGAATCTAAGGAAAAACGGGGAAACATAAAGAGAAAGGGAAACATAAGAAAAAAGCAGAATGACTNTAAAAATAAAATAATAATAATAATAATAATCATTAATCATTTGACTATAAGGGGGTAAGAAATTCAATTAATTTATAAAAATCTTTTGGGGGATAAAATTTAAAAAAGGGGAAAAAGGGGAAATAATTGTTTCGTTACATATGCTAATTAAAAATTTATTAATTAAAAAGAAAAAAGGGAAAAAGGTAATTTTCTACACTTGCCAATTTCAGTTTTAAATGAAAAGGGAAAGAGGGAAATTTAAAAGAATTAGGAATCTAAGGAAAAACGGGGAAACATAAAGAGAAAGGGAAACATAAGAAAAAAGCAGAATGACTAACTTAGTAAGGTATCTTGCATTTAAGAAATTTCTAAATTGAACTCAACTAGTAAATTAGTAAGGGGGTAAGTCATTAAAATGTATAAGGGAATATGAGGACACCTACGAGTGATTCTAGGAATGCTTTTAGGTGGGTGAGGGAAATTTTAGAATTAATTAAATAATTTCTTGTGCAACGAAGGGGATGGGTGACACATGTACGGGGAGGCTTTTTCTGAATTAAATTATTGAACAATAAATTAAATGGGAATTTGGGAAAGAAGTGACTTAGAAATTCTATATAAAGGAGGGAGGAGGAGAAGGAAAGATATATTCTATTATGCGTAACGTTACGCTGTAGAATTTTAGACTTGACTGACTTAGCTTGTGGGAGTTGAGATACCCAGCTCGATGAGGAGTGGTAGCTTGGCCTTGCAAGGTGAGCTAGGAGGTAGTTGTTCTCTGGTTTAGTGTGTGTGGCCCCTTTGCATCTCAGGGGGATAAGGGGGAAGAATATTACCCCTAGCGTTGGCTCATAAGTACCAGAGAAGTCTCATCGATCAACAAGCAAGAGTTTCACGGAGTGCACGAGAATCATAGAGGATGACTTGGGCTATGGTACGCTTACTTGATTCTGTATGGTATATTATTATTATACCTTACTCTTTCATTTTTGTATTTTCAATTGGGTAAAGAAAATGTTTGACTCAACATTTCAACTGAGAACTTAAATTTCCCCATAGCCTTAAGCTCACTGCTTGACTTGATTCCCTTGGCATTTGATCCCTGCATGTTACAATTGTCCATTGGTTTTGTTGATTGTTGTAAAGAGTGGTGCCTTTTACTTCGTCCTCATCCCTAGTTTGTCAATCCACGCCTGAGCAATCGGCCAAGAGCCGAATCGACAGTTGTCACTTCGGTGCACAATGACTTATAGATTCTAATGTCCTTCTTTTTTGTGCGTGGATGATGAGCAAAGGATTTGTTTTCCTAGTTGTTTACCCCTAGTTATCTCTTCGTTTTATCTCTTCCTTGCTTTGGTATCTACATGTTATATCAACTCTATGTATTAATCATTCTCGGCATCTGAAAACTGTGTTTAGTATTCTCTGCATTTCAACACCCTCAACCACAATTTTTAACTCTACCTTTATATATATTGTTGGATAAATTAAACTCTGCATTTATATATATTGCTCGATAAATTAACTCTGTGTTGTAGCACCTCCCTCGCAACTTACCTCTGTTTTTGTTTTATTGATGGCAATATTCTCTGCATTTTTTTTTATACCTCTGCACCTTAGTTTATTTGAAGACAATTTTAGTCTCCGTTGTACACTTGATTGACAAAGTTTACATTGACTGAATTTTTCCTTTGAATGACAGTAAGGTTGTGCCTTGAGACATAGCGAGAATTTTTCCTTGAGTGCATGCTTCTTGTTACACCTGAACCACTAAGAAATTTTCACTGGAATACATTGCAATTTGACACGTGTTAAGACTGCAATCGTTGCTTGTTAAATTTGTGATTTTTTCCAATTGTTACTTGGTGATTTTGCCAATTTCTAAGACTGTGATTTACCAATTGTTACCTGGCGATTTTGGCCACTTATTAAGACTGCAATCGTTTCTTTTTAAGACTACGATTTTCCAGTTGTTACCTTGCGATTTTGGCCGCTTGCTAAGACTGCAATCATTGCTTATTAAGACTGTGATTTGCCAATTGTTACTTGGCAATTTTGCCAATTGTTAAGACTGCGACTTGCCAATTGTTACCTGGTGATTTTGGCCACTTGTTAAGACTGCAATCGTTGCTTGTTAAGACTTCAATTTTTTAATTGTTACCTAGCAATTTTGCCAATTGTTAAGACTACAAATCGTTTCTTGCTACCTGACGATGTTACCCTCTCTAGGAATACGTTTTCATTAATTATTACCTATGTTGATTGCGTTTTCATTCATTATTACCTATGTTTTCATTTAGTGATGGTTTGCGTTGAATGCGTTTAATTAATTATTAACATCAATTGATAATGGAATTATATCAATGACTGATATGATTTTATCACTGACTACGTTTTAACATCATTTTCCAGTGAAATTATATTATTGACAACCACCTTTTTATTTGACTAGAAGATAGCATTCTCAGACGAGTATAGTCAATGGTAGCTGATAAATTTTAGTCAAATTAATAATGTTGATGTACAACGTATGCATTGCGTGTAAGTGTTGTATTGGTGAGCGTAGGTATGGTGTATTGGTGTGTTGGGAAGCGATTCATGCCTTGATTAGATAGTAGTGGAGTTTAATGAAAAACAATTTTTGTTTATGGTTAAATTTGTTATTACGTAACAACTTTAATGATTAATTGATAGTTGTTATACCTTAATACTGTTAATATGGCTTAACTAAGGGTTGGAATTTAGTATTGTTAATAGTGTTATCTTTATAAAATTATACATTTTTATTGTTATACTGTTATATATTGGCAACTAATAAATAGGATTTGTATTTAATATTAATTTAGAATTTTGATTTATTGACTAATTTGTAATTTAGTCTTACTAATTAGATTGGTAATCAATGTTAAATTAGATTGTAAGTATTGACTAATTTAGACTTGATTAATGGTTGGGTAGTTGGAGAAGTCACGTAAGAGATTGCACCTTTCTTCGAATGATGTCATCATGCGTCTCATCGATCTTTTGGTTGGGGTGTGGGTGTATTCCTCTTGTTAGTAACTCAACGCCTAGTGAGTTGGATTGATCTGGAGTCCTTGGTCCAGATAGGTTAGGTAGCTCCAAGATTATTGCCGCACCTATCACCTAGGGACATCATGAGTCCTGATGAGGGGATCATGGCGCACCCTATTGGATAGAGGCAAATACTAACTTGGTCGGATTCTATGCCTTCCATGTGAGTGTTCTTGATCGTTGTAAGTTTGCTAGTGGCACATGGGTTGAACGCCTTCATGCGTTGAGTTGCACACCATCGAGGTTCTAGTTAACTGGCTGTCGAGGTTGTTGTGTCGAGATGGGGATGTTGTCCCTTAGCTTGTATGCGTGGTCATGTGTGTGTTGGGCGGGTAGGCATGGTCATGTTGTCCCTTATCCTTTTTGTTTTATGCATGTTTCACCAAGTTTCTCTTGTCCCATTGCATGGAGTCATAGTTTCATGTTTCCTGTACTGCGGGCGTGGTGCTCGCCGTCAGATGTGGTTTTTGGCTGAAATCGTTTTAGTCATCCTGTTTAAAAAATAAATAAATAACAATTGCACCTTCTGCTTCTCTTATAGTCGTAACGTAGTGGGGTCATTACATATACCTATATATAAATGACTGTATATACACACATATGTATTCTTACATAAAGAAATGAGAGAACTGTTTCATGTTCCTAGTGGTCATTAAGAATGGTTATATAGATATGAATGACTGTATATAGATACATATGTGTTCATGCATAAAGGAAAAATAGAACTGCTGCTATGTTCCTTTTGAACATTGATTTATTTATGTTGAATTTCTATTCAAATCGGTATAAAATCACAGAGAAAAGATAGAAAGAGTAAAAGTTCTAATACAATTTTCATTACTATAGAAACATAGTGGTGAAATCAAAGTATTTAACAAAATCAACCCTTGTATTCAATCAAGTACTGTTCAAATATTACAGTATCTCCACAGTAAATTTTAATTTAAATAGAATTATAAGAAGTACATAGAGAATCCTGTTGTAATCAAAGTAAGGTATGCCTAGATCGGAACTCGCATACCTTTCGAGCAATAGGTGTCCTCGATCCACTTCCCTCGATTTCATAAACCAGCAAAAGGAGAAAAATGAGGGGTTTAGTAATCTATGCTAGTATTTTCATTCTATGGATATTAAGTATAATGAATAAGTCAAAACAATACTTATCTTGAATTCTGCGAAGAACCAGATTGCCACTTATTCTTGTGTGGCAATCTGTCCATGATCTAAAGGGGGAGGAGTGGACCCAAAATCAGCTTATGGGTACCCTCTCAAAACAAAACAGGGCCCCATCATTAATTTAAAGTAATTGTGAATAATGCTTTTGTATACACATAGCATAACTTATGATTTATACAGTGACAAAGTAAATACACAGAGCACAATTATGAATCCCCATTAAGGGTAAATAATTCTTTTTGTATACACAAAGAATAAGTTATGATTTATACAATGATAAAGTAAGTACACAGAGCACAATTGTGAATCCCCAGAGARGGTAAATAATGATTTTGTATACATAGAGCATAATTTATTATTTATACATTCTTAAAATAAACACACAGAGCACAATTATGAATCCCAATAGAGGGTAAATAATTATTTTGTATAAACAGAGCATAATTTACAATTTACACAGTGTAGTATAATTACATAGAGTATAAATCTACAATTCCTACAAAGTATTAAGACTACTATCTAAAATTACATAGGGCACAATTACGAATTCCCCGAAGAGGGTAAGTAACACATTGCATACACAGAGAATGAATTATGATTTACAGAAGGATGATATATATTTTACAGAGAACGAAATCATGAATCCCCACAGTGGGTAAGAAATGTTTTTTCATACACAGAACATGAATTACGATCTACCAGGTGTTAATATATGTTACACAGCGTAATGACGAATCCCCATCGAGGGTGAGTAACATTTTTGTATAAACAAAGCATAAGGCATGATTTATACAATGTTGATGTATTCTACATAGAGCATAATTATGGATCCCCACAGGAGTAAACGACTCTATTGTAGAGACATAGCGTAAATTATGATCCCCATCGAGTGTTAACATAGTTTACATAGAGCTTAGTTACGAATTCCCATGGTGTGTTTTACACTACGATTTATAATTTTACTCCCACATAGGAGGTATTTCCCACATAGGGTTATTGAGTATGCATATATGTGTAAATGGTAACCATGAAAATCCCTACGGAGTTCGACAATACCAAGACCAAGTTTTGACCATTAAAACATTTCGGGCCATGAAAGAGCCATAACAAGTATGGGAAGAAGAACAACGGATAGCGAGGAAAAGGAAATAGCCTCGAGACCTGAACCTTAAACATAGAGTAACCTCGAGAGTAAAATTATTAGGGTGGTGAAACGATAATATAACGAAAAAACTTAACAAAGAGCAAAATGGGAGTCTCTTAAACATAGAGTAGCGTCGGGAGAAGGACTGTTAAGGTGGCGCAATGATAATACATGTAAAAACTTAACAGAGAGTGAGATGGGGAGTCTATCCATAGACCCCTATTACATTACATCAATAGAGTATTCATTCAAGAAAAACATAAGAAACAATATTATCTTACTTACCAGGAACCAAACATGTGCTTCCTTCTCCCATTTGTTTTTTAGAGCTGAGCTCACAATTCGTCGACCATGCAAAGAAGGGAAAGGATTAGCATACAACGAAAGGGGCATTTTTGCATTTCAGTGCAGAGACAAATTGTTAGAAGATAAAATGGGAAACAATGGACAGTTGTTACCTCCAAGCCTCATTAGAGGAGTAATGAAGTAGGTACACGCCATTACCTCTGCCATGTGAAACCATTGATATGGTGAGTCTACATTGGACGTGGTTCCCAAAGTGTCAATTCTGGGAGGTAAGTTCAGGTCGCTCCATTAATGGGATAGCCAGGGGTTAAATTCCTATGGGATTCAGACTGACATCCTCCACTAAAACAAACTCAAACCAATTTATTGTTGAGTCGTGATTCTAGTCAGTTAGGGTTACAAACTTTAAGTTTGTAATGGTATATGCTCGCTACCCTAAGCTAATGAAATACTTTGTTATGCTTCCCAACACTTTAATCCTTATGATTAACGATAGGTATATCGTTGGGGAATATTGCTAGGGTTATGTTAATCTTGTAGAAATCTATGTGTTAAACGATAACTATATCCTTAGGCCAAAATCTTATGTCGTGATAGTATCCATATAATAGACTTTATATTAAACGTCATGCAATACTATGGATAGTTTTAGTGTTATATATTAAACAATATATTTATGTTATGGATAGTGTTAGTATATAGTATTCATGAGATAGATAATATGGTAAACAATATACGTTTAAATATGTTGATATGGATAGAGTTAAGGTATGGTTTCCATAGGCTAGTTTTTGTGATAAACTATATATATATATACCTATTGACACATAGTGTGTACTATGGAATCCATATGATAGTTTACATAGTAAACAATATGAATGTATGTCATTATCCAACTATATGAATTTATGTCATTATGGATAAGTGCTAGTTTATTACACACTGTAATTTTTGTATAGCATGGCTTAACAAACACATGGTAGATATTCTAAGGGATATGATATCCCTGATCGAAATTGTACTAATTAAAAATAAGTATAAGATTCCAAATCCACTAGCGATGATAAATCTAATCTTCTTACAATAAAGGAAATAAAGATATTCTTTGATCAAATATTGAAGAGTCAAGGAGTTTTAATGTCCCCTAACAAAAAAAAATATTTGAGAAATTTGGGGTACATTACAAATGGTATAAGAGTTGAAGGTTACAACACTTGAACCTCAAGGCAAGGCCAAATTATTTTAAGTTTTTATTTTTCTGTTAAAGAAAAACTAACAAATATGTTTATTGTTACAAAAAAAATAAAAATTGTTGGTATGTTGTGATAATGGCAACACGGAATGAAGAAGAGATTAGGCTTGAAGAAAATCTCGATCAAGGGATTCCTAAAGAACCTGGGTAGAACAACGAAGGAAGTTCAACCACAAGTTCTGGAAACAATGAAGAACCTTATCGTGGAATTACAAGTTGTTCCAACGACACACACATGGCAGGAAACAAACCAACCATAGGAAGAAAAGGAAAACAAGTAGATCACCTGGAAGGTGAAATCAATAAAATAAAACCATCCACCTTTGATGGAGAATCAAAGATGGGTGAATAGGAGGAAGCATGGCTACTAGATATAAAGAAATGCTTCCAACTTTACAATTACTCTAGTAATATGAAAGTCAGAATGGCCATTTATAACCTGAAGGGAAAATGAAGTATCTAGTGGAAAGACCTGAAATTGGCCAAGGGATTAAAGAGAAACAGATGGAATGGCCATATTTTAAAAAATATTTCAGAAAAATATATTTATTAGAAATCTATTACGAAATAAAGACTAAACAATTCTACAAGCTAAGACTCAGACAAATAGCTATCAGTGATCTGATAAATAATTTTCTCAAACTATTGATATTTGTACCATACATTAAGGAAGACAAAGTAAAGATACAATGATTATTAAGTTAACCACGAGAGTCGTACAAAGAAATAATTGATTTTGAAAATCCGAAGACCTTAAAAGAAGTGTTCATGAAGGCTATGATGTGATATGATCAGTACAAACAAAGGTCTAAAATTTCCAAGGCATGGAAGGACAAGAAACAATACATAATGAATGAACGAAAGAAACATTTCCAACCATCCCCTTTCTAGAATATGGAAAAAGGTTTTCAAAAGAAGGACTATGATTACAGCACCCAGAGTGCTCAAAGGGGAGGTAGAACAATTAATCTGGGAGTCAAGAAAGTTTGGGACAGCCCCAGAGAGACATTAAAGTGTTGCAAGTGTGGAGAACCTCATTTGAGGAGGAATTGCCCATACTTAACTTCCACAACAAGAAATACAACATGCAAGAATATTCTAACTAGGACATATGGGAAGAAGCGTACACAGAATTAATGCAGTTGTGGATGGAAGGAAAGTTGATCATCTATCCACTATCATGGAGGTTGAAGGTAAAATTCATGATAACCGCATTTCTATATTAATTGACCGAGGAGCTAGTGTGAGTTATGTTACTCCTGATTTAGTTAAATTAAACAAATTCAAGAAACTAAAGCATGTTAAGTCCTAGTTAGTAGAGTTGGCAACAAGGACTAAGAAAAAAGTAACAGATTTCATTTTTGAATGTGAACTCAACATATATGGTCAAAGTACAAAGTTAAATTTGAATATTTTACCTTTGGGATCTTAATATATAATCATTGGAATGGACTCGTTAGAGAAACATAAAGTAATTTTGAACTGTTATGAAAAGTCACTTACTTACAGAGATGAAAACAATTAGGACAATACAAAGGATCAGAAAACCAATTTCGATTAGGAAAATATCAGCCATGCAGTTTAAGAAATGTATGAATAAAGGTTGCCAAGTTTATGTTGTTCAATTAACTAATTTGTTAGAAAAGGAAAATAAACCTAGTTTAGAAGACTTTGCAACCCTACATGGGTTTGGAGATGTATTTGTGGATGAAATACCAGAACTTCCTCCAATAAGAGAGATAGATTTCTTTATCGATGTACTACCTAGATCTCCCCCAATATCTAAGGCACCTTATAGAATGAGTTTACCCGAATTAAGGGAGCTGGAAATTCAACTGCAAGAACTCTTAGATATATTAGACCAAGTATCTCTCCTTGGGGAGCACCGATTCTTTTTTTTTTTTAAGAAAGATGGGACTTTGAGGCTATGCATTGATTATCTACAACTAAATAAGATGACGATTAAAAATAAATATCCTTTACCCAGAATCAACGACCTATTTGACCAAGATGGAGGAGAAAAGATCTTATCTAAGTTAGATTTAAGGTCTGGCTATCACCAAGTCAGAATAAAGGCATCAGTCTTGATAGCTAATTGATTTTTTATAACTGTATTGTAAACTCTAAATTGGTCTTCACAAGTTTCGAATATTAGGGTTTTCAATAACCTTAAAATACTACGGACATGTTCTCCAAAAGGAACTGCATGCATGTGAAGTTTCTAGATGTCATAATTGTTCCAATTGTAAGCATGTGAAGCTTCTAGATGTCATAATTGTTCCAATTGTAAGCAGAAGTCGATATGCTTTACCGCAGGCACCAGTATTAACATGATTCATCAAATATCCTTGACGCTTCATCGGGACAAAAAGCCTAATCCACTCATTGCTTGTTGAATCTCGATCGTTTCAAGGCTTTGGGAAATACACAATCAAGTCTCCCCCTTGATGTCTTCTCTAAATCGTGAAAGGAAGCTAAGGAAGCAGAAGCTCTAAGTCATTTCATTGCAAAGAGGGTATCATATTTATAGTCGAAATGATTCCATCCCTCCAGTTATAATGGTTGATCAAGGATCAACGACTCTCCTTCGAGAAGAATCCTTGTGTACCGTAAGGGTGCTAATATGATGAAAGATTTTAATTAGTCGTTGCAAATAACAGTAGTGATATACGCCCAGTACATGCTCATATTTAGCCCCTTCGAAACTGCAGAATAAGCTGCCCAAACTTACGATGACATGACAATGTTGGCTTCTGGTGTTTATTTGATTTTCAACCATAATTATAGGTTTTAGGGTTCGTGAACCCTAATTTTCTCTTCTATCCTTGTTTCTGTTGTTGTAGACCTACTGCCTCAATGCCCTCGTATCTATGCATGATCCTCTAATCAAAATCGAACCAAAATGTAAATGGAGCGCTTTAATTACTCCATACCCCAAGGATATGAGGTAACGATGATATCCAGAGCATGGAACGTTCCTCTGCTGCACCCTTCAATCTCATCGATGCTGGCATGGAATCCAAGAATAGTCTTGTATAATTTTGCAATGAGTAATGAAAGACCTATTTTACTCCCAAATGGTTTTGATTGGCTTTCAATATGGAGATGTAACGAACAAAAATCGCGCCTGATGTTGCTCGAACAATAAAACTCCGTCCTACATGTATCCCTAGAGCAGGACTCATCAACGGCTATTAAATGTTCAGGTTTAAACATACTCGGACTTTGCTTCATCAATGGTTTCCGAAATATCAAATGGTTGAGGATTCATTTTGATCAATGATCGATAATAAATCCGGAGGTAGAGCTCCTCGTTACTTATCTTCGGACTACGCGTCTAGCATATCCAAGGGTTCATAACTTTCTTGATCAACCATCCACAACTCTTTCGGGTATGTAGATGCATGTGGCTTTAGATGTTGCTTTAATCTTGAGATCATTGCATCCAACACTTGGCATCAATAGCGCTACTCAATATCTGCACAATAGAACAAAACTCATTAAATACATATTTAAAATCTTCAAAGCTCTTGTTTTCATAACTTGATTATGATATAATATATCAATACACTTTCTTTTTATATATATACTCTCTTTATTTATATATATATATATATATTAAAATATTTACAATTATTAATATATTAATACTTATATTTTATAATTTTATATCTCTGTTTATATTTTCCATATTTACATTTATAAATATTTATATCATATCACAATACATATGGTTGTACTATATTATCAATAAACTAAGATATTTTTGCATTAATATCTACAATAATGGGTAGGTAATGCATCTCTAAATACACATAGAGACTAATGAAATTGATCATAATCTAGATTATGATATGGCTTAATAGAAAATTCAATAATTATAAAATTAACTTATAATTTTGAATAAGTTCAAACCCAAGTAAATAAATTTGATACTTTGAGAACACCCTTTAAAATATTTCATTTTAAATAGGAATTTGGTCTTGGCCACTTAGGGTTTGGTAGGTGCTAACAAGAGGATTTAGTTTGATGACCAACTCATGGTAGAATTTATAATCATGGTAGAATTTATAATCCATGGCTTATAGTAACCACAAATAGATGATCATTTGATCATGAATTAATAAGGTTCACAATAATAGAAAATGTAGCTTGGGATTGAGACTTTCCTTCAAAATAATCAAGCAATGAAAAATATTAGCAAAATTTGAAAAAAGAATATTAGAGAAACACTTTTAAGCTACAACACTTAATAAAGAGTGTACTTCTTCCAAGTTTTAGTATAATGTTAGCTATTTTCTCAATATAAGGGTTAGATTCATGAGTATATGGTATAGAATTCAAAGTTATACGCTTTTTTTTTAAACCACATGGTTAGGGTCATGGAATATATATGACTCTTAGAAATAAAATGTAATTGGTCTCTATGAAAGTAAGCTGTTATTCCATGACTTAATTATTTCCTATAATCTTTAGACATTTGTATTGAGAATCAATATGTACTGAGTTGTGTGATATTATTCTTAGGAGGTTGTTTGAGAGTTGGATTTGTGAGATCCTTTTTTGGTGTGTTGTTGAAATATTTTCTCAACCTATCTATGTTTAGAATAAGTTAGATCTCATAACAACCTATGTACTCTATATAATAGAGTCCAAATGTATTGATATATTCAGTAATTTATTATTATTTGTGTATTTTACTCTACTCTCTAGTTTCAATAAGATTGGTGGAGTTGTCTCATCTCATTAATATTTAATGGAAGAGAAACTAAGATTGGTGGAGTTGTCTCATCTCATTAACATTCAATGGAAGAGTATTTGTATATCAGGTGAATGTGTTATTAAATTTGAGCATTTGAAAAGTATAATGCTTTTACATTAAAAGTTATGAATCCTCATTCACATTGGTAGTGAAAATGTCTTGGAATTATCGAATTTAATTACCTTATTGATTCTAGTACGTGGGTGAATATGAAAACTCCAAGACAAATAAACTGAAGTCAAAGATGGTACAATCAAGATGGTGAGGCAAATTTTTTTTATGGTAATGAGATGAGAATGGTCTTAATGTTATAATGGGCTTGTCTATTGGCCACATTATTAGCCTATGTGTTGATGTAAATCATTTTATATGCTTGTTGTAATTGAATTAATGATGCATATCTGATGCACGGAGTGCATTATCGGTTGTACCCAACACCCTTGTATTTCCTTATCATAGGCAAGTTAGTTCCCCATGTTTTTTGTAAACCTTGCTATTCACACATACATAGTGTGGTGCAGATTCACACATAGTTATCCTCTTATGGTTAGAGAGGAAGTGGAGTTGGAGAAATTGAGTCGTCAATTCAATGGGGGAATGTGAGATGGATTTATCTCAGGATGTGATGGACCAAGTTATGATTAAGGGAGAGCCTAATATGTTGATGAACCATGTAGATGAAAAAAATTCCTAGAGAACGGTGGTTACAACGACTAATGAACCATGTATTTAGGTAGATGGGTTGTTTTTCATATGTACGTTAATAATCAAATACAAGTACAATAGGAAGAAAGTTTGAAACATTGAATCCCTAACAATGATGAAGATATGAGCACACATATATTTTGATAAGTATTCATTAAGGGAGAGTGTTGGAATACATAATTCCTACTTATCTAATATGCTTGCTAATGTATTGTAACGACCGTGCTTAAATAGGTGTATATGATCATTAATTATAATTAATTTAATAATATAATTGTCCTAAAAGATTAGATAAACCTTAATTATTTCTTAAAATAACATTTAGTGATTAATTATTATTAATTAGTTATTCATGATTTTTTATGATTAATTGAAGTATTAATTAATTCATTAATTAATAAGGTAAATAAATAAATAAAAGAAGGATAATAAATTATATTATTAAATTAATTTACATACCCGATACAGGATAACATATTAACGACAAGGGATAAGATATTAAATAAAGGGGATAGGGGGCATTAACGGGAAGGGATAAAGAGGTAATAAATGAGTTAGGTAGGGAGTAAATGGAGGGGGAGAGTCGGTGAAGGAGGGATAAGGAAGGGAAGGAGTTGGACGGGGAGATTATTCTACGGGGAGTTGGGGATGGATTTTGGGAGCTCGGAGTATTGCAAAGAGAAGAGAAAATTTGGGAGTGAGATTGTATCAGTGCACCGGGGTTGTTGGGGGTTTTGGGCATGGAGACTAGGATATCTGTTGATATCCTGGAGCTAGGGAACTACCTAGTTGGCAGGGAGGAATGGTTTTGGGCAGTGTTTTATGGTGCAGCAGTGGTCAAGAAGGTGTTTGGACAAACAGAGGGTATTTAGCATCAGGTTCAGGTATTCATTTAGAATTATGCATTGTTTTTGTATTAATTTGTTATTAAATTTATTATTCATTGTTAAAATTGCATGCATACGTGTTAAAATATTTTGGAATTATTGAACTTTCATAAACCAGTAGAAATTACTGTCTTGTTGTAGAATTACTAGATGTTAAATTAAATCTGGCTCCTACATTTGGTATCAGAGCCCTGGTTCAAAATCTGGAACCAAGGGCCTACCTACCCAATCATAAATTAAAAAAAAAAAAAAACACTCCTACTTAGTTGTGGTAAAACCCTAAATAAACGCATTAGGTTAAATAAAAATCTAGGCTTATGGGTCAAGTCCCAGCTCCAAGCTCTAGCTCTCATTCCCCCCGCTTAACCTGCAAACCAAACCAAACGCAGAAATTTTAAAACAAATATAAAAAAAAAAAAAAAATGCATTACAAATTTACCAAAGTAAAAATTTATCAAAATGTAATGCCTTTCCTATTCGATAGCTTATGTAAATAGCATGCATGTGTAGATGCGAGTATACATATGTATATGTTGTTTGAAAATACATGTGTTTTGCACAAAATTGAAATAACTCAATTTGACCAAAAATAAATCAAAATTAGATTATGCAAAATTAAAAGCCTCAAAGACAAACCAAAAAAAAAAGAAAAAGAGAAGAAACTAACCTTTCCTTTAGGTATAAACATACCAGAGCTCGTACGAACTTCACTCACTGTACTCTCACCAGAACCACTGTCGGCCACAACAGATCTCTTAAGTTCTGACTTGGCGATAGAAATCAAATGTTCGCATTCTTCCTTGGTAAGGAACCCTCTATATACAAAAGCTCTGGGATTCCATGAAATTTTCTCAACTCTGGTAGGATACACAATGGGATTTTTATTGTTAGACTGATGTTGCGGCTTGAGATCTAAGATGGACTAGTTCAGAGATTCATTCGGTACTTTTTCCACAACCCGTATGGAATTAACTGCAACATTTACTCTGAGGCAATTTCAATGAGAAACAAGCGATATAATAAATCACCACTGGATGGCAGAACATTAAAGGAAAACGTTTACCTTTACAGGCACTTCCATAAACAACTCCATAACTACTATCAAATTAAACCATCATGCAATGATAGCTGTAGAACAAACCCTTACAGTATTCTAATTTCTCGGTACCAATTGCCATGAGAAACCCCAAACTCGAGTATGTTGAATTCTGTGTTTTATCCACACGTACTTCAAAGCGATAAGCTTACAAACATGAATTATGCATGATAAGCGATAAACTAGTTTCCTCACTGTACTGTGCCATTTCTTTTTTATTACATTTTGACTCAAGTACCTTCTCCTCACAKCTTTCCTGAAGACATTCCCACAAATAGGAATCAGATTGATTTCAATTTTAAGAAACCTGATGCTAGACTACTTAACAAAAACTTAGCAGGAATCTGACCTACTAATCCTACTACTCTGCGATMTACTTTTGTTGTTAAGTGTAAAAGGTGTTCTAACTTCTACCAACTAACAGAATAAAAATTAGATCAGACTACACATATGTTTTATCATCTTCAATAACTCAATTATAAACAAGGGATGTCCATGTTATATATTTTATCATGCTCAATAACTCAATGATATACAATGTCGTAGAAAATTATGATTTAAGATCGCATGAGTTGGGAAATATCTCCTTAGAATACCTAAACAAAATCCATCTTTAGATTTAGTTAATATATCACATGATTCCCCTTCTTCTATTCATTCTCTGCAAGAGACTAGAAAGTAGCCCAAATGTGAAAAAAAAAATTAATCCATAATAATTATCCTAAACTTCTACATCAATTTCAATTTCGAACTATAATAGATTATTGGGGCTAATGCAAGAGATATGTGATTGGAAGCCTAACAATGCAACATCAACTAAACATGCAAATAATATTTAAGTTCTAAAAATATCGCAAAGCATACCTTGTACAAGAAAAGCTCCTGCTGTTCCAAAATTTCTTTCTCTAATTTTTTTCTAAGATGGTGTCTTTGCAAACATCCCTCCACAAATTTGGTGTGAACTATAGGAAGGTCTCTCTCTATTAAAAGCATCCAATAGTCTACCAACGTTTGCTTGTTCGAATCTTCCACAGTGGCAAAGGGTTGAATATTAATACTCTTAGTGTCACCAAAAGTTGCATCCATGGATTCCAACTGAAGTTCTTCCCGAGTTTGCTTCATTTTCAAAATATTGGCATGGTGCTTATGGCTAATCTTCATGAATTCACTATCTTGACCACTTCTAATGGTATCTGACGATACGTGTTCCTTCTTTTCTGAATTGATGACCCTGTGGTACCTCCAACGGATGTTTCTTGAACATTTGCAATGCTATGCTTCTGTGATCCTTCCCATATTTTCTGCAGGAGTTCTGTTTCTGGATCCTTGCAACTTTCCCAGATTTCCTTCCACCTCTGCAAAGTCTTCAACATGTTGTTATGATAGTTCCGTAGTACTGAGTCATACACCTTTTTCCTTTCTCTAAAGTCAATCTCTCTTGAAAAAAAACCACACCTCGATGAATACCACCACTGCAAAGTGAAGAACCCTTAAATTTGCGTCATCCAAGCCACAATTAGGGTCGATTCCCCCATTCTGTAACTTGTGCTCAAAATGGCAGGCTCCTTCTTTGTCTTGTTCATTCACCATGGCTGTCTTTTCTTCTTTTCTAGTAGATGGACAACGAGCGCCACAAAAGTCATTTTCTATGTAGAGAATACTCAATACACAGATACAGAGCATCACAGAAAAGGGCTTTGGTTACCATTTTGCTGCACCCACGGATCCTCCTGCTGCAGATGATGGTGGCTGCTAGGATACGAGCGACCTAGAGTTTTCACATACTACAAGGGATTCTAAAACGGACTTCAGATGGAGAATGGAGGACTCCAGCACCCATAGCAACTACAACTACAACGTGCCATGCCAACTGCAACTACCAGCAGCCGAGCGTCCATAGGAGGAAGCGAGGGTGGGGCACGTGGGCCTCATGSGAGGACCCACGATGCCAATTTCTATACTTATAGTATTTCACGAATAATTCTATTTATTTTTTTTATTTATTTTTTATTATTTTAATTATAATACGTTAATGGTTTAATTTTTTTTTTATAATAATTATTTTAAAATAAGGTTTCAAAAAAAAATTATTTTATTTAAATTTTAAATTAAATTAAGTTAAATTAATTAAATTAAATTAAGTTAAGTTAAAATTAATTAATTTAAAATTTAATTAATTAAATTAAATTAAATTAATTGGGGATTTTGATTTTTTTTAATAAGTAAAACAAAAAAAAAATTCACTAAATTAAAGGGTTTTGAACCCGGGACCACCCACTACCTAAGCCTTAAAGAACAACCAAACACCAACGCACCACACGATGTGACTTTTACAAATAATTTCACATATAAATACTTTAACTGTCATACCCAAGGCCACTCACCAAGCGAATCGTCTTGAGAAGGACACTAACACCAAAAAAATACATAGTGTTGGTGAACGTCGAAACATGGTTGGCAGTTGTGGGTAATTATTTAGATGTCGCGGTTTAATCCTATTTAATCATTAAATGTGGTAGTTATATAACCTTACATCATTTTTTTTATGTGATTAGGTAAATGTTAAAAGTAAACATGTTAACGGATGCCTTGATAAATGCAAGAAAGTTATGAACGATAAATTTGACCCATTGATTTGGAGGATGACTAAGAATATGCCAGCATCTTCAATGCGTAGCCATCAGATAAGGGTTTAAGGCTAAGTAAGATTTAAAATATCATTGATTGTGCCCATTGTCAGTAGGTGTACGCTTCTCGGCATAAATTAATAAACATAAATTTGGAAGTCACTTTAATCACTTGTTGTATGCGAAAGTTAAAAGTATTAGACTAGGACAAGCGGGAAGGAGGTGACATATGCACTAGGAGCGTAAGCATAGGAAGTGGCGAGTGAGGCGCAAGGCTAACGTAGCTACACGGAAAGGAAACCAATAGTTCTTTCATAGGGGCGATGAAATCAAGCTTAGATGCTNTGGTCAGGACTTGAGGGAGTCGAGGCAGGGGAGAGTCGTCGCAAGCACCGCCAACACCGCTAGAACCACCACCGCCATCGCCCAAACTAGCCCTCATACTGTGTTCGTTGGAATCCATCAACGAGACTTTAAATGGGCAACAACTGGCAGGGACTGAAGTGGAACCCCCACCGTCTGGAATGGGTAATCTAGAAGCATCAAGGGATTCAGGGGGAGGACCTCCAACTGAAGACATCACGCGGGAATTGCAGAAGATCAAACTTCTGGAGTTTTCCGGGGGCCGCGCCAGCGAATGCGCAAAAGCCTGGTTGGAAGGCATGAACAGGTGTTTTGCCTTAAGGGACTATGCGTCCAACTCAAAGGTGAAGATCGCCATTTCTTAGTTAAGAGACAGTGCCTTGAACCGGTGGGGCAACCTGGAAAGACAACTGCACCTTACCCCAGACACGGTATCTTGGGAACTTTTCGAGGAGAGGTTCCGAAGGAGATATATACTAGCATACTACGAGGAACAACAGGTAGGGGCATGTCATGCCTTGGTACAGGGAAACAAAATGGTAGAATAATATGAGATCAGGTTTATGGAACTGGTCAAATATGTGTCGTATATGGATAACGACCAACGACAGGCAGAGCGCTTCGTCTATGGATTGAACCCTAGGATAAGAGCTATGGTGCAGATGTGGAAACCATCTTTAGTGGCGGAGGCGGTGGAAAATGCGTGTTACATGGAAGAACATATGAACTTGACCGGGGGTACAAGACCGACGTTTCCGCATCGCCCAGGGTTCGTAGGAAAGGCCCCAAGGACATTTCTTAGGGGAGGGGGCTCGAGGCCACCGCCATATGGTAACAGAGTCGCGCCAAGGAGAGTAGCTACAGGGATTTCAATGGCAGCGAGTGCAGCATCTCGTTCATCGCCAACGGTGCAGACAGGTCCATGACCATCGCAGGGAACAACTAGTAGGGGCAGGGGTTCCAGGGGAAGGAACTCATTTTAGAGAGAGTCACATAACAGTGCACATGTTCAATCTCGTGTTACCTATTGGAGGTGCAAAGGACCCGATTACTAGTGCGACTGCCCAGAGTTACAATCAGGGTTCATGCATAGAGAAGGAAAGGGACTGATGGGGAGAGCAAGTAGCAACCACCATATTTACGCAGCAGTTAATAACTGCTAGGCTGAACATCAATCCACGATGGTGGATTCATTAGGTACGCTAAATCATATCAATGTTAAGATTTTGTTTGATTTTGGTGAGACAGATAGTTTCATTTCACAATCTGCATTAGAAAAGAGTGGGTTGGCAGCCTATGAGCACGATGACTTTAAACAAGTTGAGATGGCTTCGGGGGAAAAACAAGCAGTAGGACCTTGTGTCGATAATTATATAGTAGACCCGGGAGTGTGTACTACCAGGTTAAAGGTATACGTCACTGCTCTTGGG
>JASDQU010309329.1:35152-46392 GCA_032191745.1 Picea mariana
TATGGTTAGAGGAGAATGGTGTTGATGACAGGAGTTCAATTTGGAAATCTGTACAAGTTGTTGGGAAGCACTTAGACTAGTGGGTGTAACAATTTTGTTGTCCCTGAGAAAAGAAATAAAGAAGACAAGATCCATACTATCCTTGGAAAGAATACCATGTTATGGCATCAAAGACTAGGTCATATTGGAGAAAAGGACCTTCAAACGCTACATGGTAAAGGTATGGTTGAAGGGATGTCTAATTGTACCCTAGATTTTGATTTCTATGAACAATGTATATATGGTAAACAAAATAGAGTAAGATTCCCATCTGGTGCTACAAGAGTAAAGGGGATCTTAGAATTGATACAAAATGATGTGTTTGGACTTGTGTTTGTTCCATCAATAGGTAAATATATGTATTATGTTTCATTCATTGATGATTTCTCAAGGAACACATGGATTTATTTTCTCAGGAAGAAATCTGAGGTATTTGATAAATTTAAAGAGTTTAAGGCTCTAGTAGAAAATCAAACAAAGAAGAAAATAAAGGTGTTGAGTATAGATAATGGTGGATAATTCTGTGGGAATGAGTTTGAAGAGTTATGTAAGAAGTGTAGTATAGAAAGGTAGAAGACTACTCCATACACACCTCAACATAATGGGGTTGCAGAAAGGATGAACAAGATGTTGATGGAAAAATAAAGGAGCATGCTCAGTGGTGTGGGGTTAGGACATTAATTCTAGGCAGAGGCAGTGAGCACTGCATGTTATCTGGTAAATAGATCACCCTCATCAGCGTTGGTGAAAAAAACTCTGCATGAGGTATGGACTAGTAAGAAACCCTCTCTTGAACATCTCAAAGTGTTTGGTTGTGATGCTTATGTACACGTTCCAAAGGAAATTAGGAGTAAGTTGGATAATAAAGTTGAAAACTTTATCTTTATTGGTTATAAAGATGGTATGAAAGGTTATAAGCTTTGGATCCCAAAAGCTAAAAAGACTATTTATAATCAGCATGTTGTTTTTAGAGAGGTTAAAGATGTTCCCAAACATGAATTCCTACCAAGGCAAGAAGAACCTGAGAAAATAGAGTTTTAGTTGGATGATGCAAAATCTGAACCTACAGAAGAACATGAATCAGAAGAAGAAGAACCTCATACTACAATGTTGAGGAAATCAATGAGGGAAAGAAGGAAACCAAAAAGGTATAGTCCACTTGATTTTCATGCTAATTTTGCTTTATCTACTATTGATGATGATCCCAGAACTGTCATGGAAGCAATAAATTCAAAGGATAGCAAACTCTGGAAAAAGGCCATGGTTGAAGAGATAGATTCCTTGGATAGGAATGAGGCATGGGATCTAGTTGAGTTTCCAACTGGAAGAAAGGCCATTGGCAACAAATGGGTGTTTAAGAAGAATTTAAATGCAAAAGGAAAAGTGGAGGAATACAAAGCTTAGTTAGTAGCAAAATGTTATTTCCAGGTAAATAAAATCGACTTTGGTGAAATTTTTTCCCTCATTTCCAAGTTAACTTCTATTAGATTTATTTTGTCTATTGTTGTTGCTTATGATTTTGAAATACAACAGATGGATGTGAAGACAACATTCCTACATGGAGATCTAGAATAAGAAATATACATGAAGCAACTAGAATGCTTTGCAGTGAAGGAAAATAAAGAGCTAGTCTGCAAGCTAAAGAAGTTACTATATGGTCTGAATCAATCACTTAGGATGTGGTACCAAAAGTTTGACACATACATCCTTAGACTGGGATTTGTGAGAAGTAGGGCTGATCACTGTGTATATTTCAAGAAGGTTGGTAATCACTTCATTTATGGAGTGTTGTATGTCAATGACATGTTGCTAGTAGGAAATAACATGGATGTTATCAAGGAGGTGAAATCACAACTATCCTTCAAATTTGACATGAAGGATCTCGGTGCTTGTTATAGCAAGATTTGCCTCACCCCATGCAACTTGCTCAGAAGGCATTTTCTATTTCCCTATGCATACTTGAAGTCCCCTTTTTTCAATTCCCAGAGCTAAAAAACATATTTTTCCACATATACGTGCCCTAACAACTATACAACATATGTATACGCAGGTTGCACCATTACAGCCCGCGTACATCAGGTTTTGTGCCCAAAATTAAAAAATGGTGCTGGGTTTCCACGTCACATCAAGAGATCCATGATCCTTGACCTTCCATATAATGGAAACATTCTGACTCGACCCTTCATTTCCATTTGAAGGCTATAAATGGGCCATATCCAAGCTGTGGAAAGAGGGAGAAGAATTCAACTTTGAGAGCAAAGTTACTCTGGAGAAATTATTCACTTCATGTTGAGTCTGGATCCCTTTATCCTTTTAAGTCTGAAAACATTTTTAGCCACCAAGCTCTTCCCTATTTGATGGAGAATATCATTGTCTCTCTTATATGAGCTTGCCTTTGGTGGAGGATTAAAGTGGTGGAGGCCCAACTGGAAGGGACTTAGTTTCTCGGTTATGAACTTGTCGACATAGATGTTTGTCATTCATACACTTCTATTGATTACATTTTAATAGAAATACTCTTTTCTCGTCCAATTAATGTCTTGAAAATATTTGAATTGGTATTACATGGGCATATTCGTTATGAATATTGATGGATTATTCTATTATATGTGCTAAATTTATATAGTATCACCATATGCTTGCGTATATTGGTTGTTGTGGACAAGTTGCAGGTATATAGCTTTGAGTCAAGTGCTCAATGGTGGACTTCATTGAACGTCTGGACGAGGTAGGATATTTATCTTGTCTTGTTAGCATGCTTACTTATATAGCATACTTGAGATTAGAGTTGATTTCTGCAATCATTTCTGTCTTTTTTGGTTTACCCCATGCCATAGAGTGATTTTCATTGTAACATAATTGGCGACCATACTGGGGAGGGAATCTTGTTTTCAGGGTTTGGAGTGTTTTTCTCCTTTGATTGCTCCCACTTATCTTGAGTTTCTTGTTGTGCTTGATAGCCTATTTTCATTTTGAGTCTGAGTTTCTTGGCCTTATCCTTGACTTGATAGTGTTTCAATACATATACGCGAGTTTTTCCTTGACAAATGTGTACATACGCGAGATGTCATTCTGTAAGGTGTGTATATACACGGTTTTCTTATGAACAATCACGTACATCATCCTTGTTTTCTTGATTGTTGATTTTGGTGTTTGATGGGTAAGTTTTGATGGTTGTTGAGTATTCTTAGGTCTCCGTCATGACTGTTAAGTGCATGCAGAGTGATAGGAAACCTTTCTTTGGTTGAATTTTTGGGTGTTCTTTCTTTCTCATCATTTTTGTTTCGTTGGTTGTCCTTACAGCTTGGGCTCGGTGTTTGCTTCTTGATATCTTGCTTGGTTTGTCTTTTTTTTCTTATAGTAGGGTTTCTATATCAAGTTCTTGTTCAGTCCTTGAATTTTCATTTCCTTTATATTGAAAATATAAAAATATACATTTTGCATCATGGCATTTGATCTTTTGGGTTTTTATCATTGATTTTGATATATGTATGGAAAGATTGCATCTTATTTGAAATCACAGAGTTGAATTGAAAATTGAATTTTGAAAAAGGTTATCATTTGTTGAGAATTGAAGTTAGGACTTTGCATTATATTCATATTCATTTCTTTTACTTGCTGAATCATAACATCGTCAATTTCACGACCGCATATTTTGAGTAAACAAATCCACTAAAAGTAACGCTGATAAATTTAAAATTGATTAGAAACGATTTAATTTTTTAGGGTGCACAAACTAGCTTAAGATTTAGAGCCTTAGAATAGGATTTTGTGAGTAAACTTCTCCAAGGCTATTAAATTCAACATATATTTCTGACTAAGGGAGTGGTGAAATCCATTGTACAATTGGTGACGTTAGGAGGCTCCGCTCACACCAGAGTTAAGCATGAGGTCATGCGAAGTCGGTTGAGGAGATATACCTCCAATACCTTCTTAGTGTCAAAGATATTTCTGAGGATCTATTTGTATATGTGGGTCTTGCTAGTACCTTTACCTCTGTGAGAGGCGGTGCTTTCAATATTTTGGGCTCTGTTAACCTGCCCATACAATGGACCTGACTTACAACTGTTCGCTTACACATTGGTTATATTGTGGTGGATTAGTTTCTTGACATAGGTAGCCACATAGGTTACTTGTAGGAGTTATTCTGCAGGTACCCCGAGTCAAATAAGGGTCAGACAACACATAACCTTTATGGAGAATTACCTCTTCAGGGGGATCTGACCGACTGGTTGTTAAGCCCACGAGGGCCCTTATAATTGATTTTGATATCTCTGATATTTTGAAGGGAGTCTCAGGCCCCTCTTGGGTGAGGCATACCTACTTTAGGGAGGGAGGCCCCTTTCAACCACTTTATCTTGTTTGTGTGCATATTGGCCTTTTTGTTTATTTTGGTGTGCTCTTTGATTGTTAGTTTTCATTGGGATTTGTTTTATATCTCAAGTCTTGAGTCACCATGGAGCTAGACCCACTTCCTCGCAAGTATCATCGTTTGTTGATATTACCACCGCATCTTGAGTCTTTGCATTCTAAAAGGCGTAAAGTTATAAAACGTGGTACACACACATCCACCTACTAGACTTGTGGTCATACAAGTATGAGTACTGAGTCAAATCGGAAGGATACTAGGATTCCTTGAACTCCCATACCTACCATAGTTAATGGAACTCCTTCTATGCCTTCGACCACTATGGTTGTAGTGCCGGAGGTCCCAATCATCACTCCTATCCAACCTATGGGTGTTACTCAACCTATAGTGACAAACCCTTTTGGGTCTATTCTTGGTACACCTGGGTACAATACTCAGTCCATAACTATGACCTCTATCCCTTTCTCTTATGATATGCCGAATCTCACATCGCAATTTTCGTCATCCATTCCAGTGACGAATACAAATACTAGTATTGGACTTGGGGGCATGGCTCCTCTGCATATTCCATTCTCGTTTGGGGATGCTTATATTCCCCAGACAACTCCTACGGTTGGAATCCAATCTCTTTTTCACCCTAGGTCTAATCCTAGTTGTTGCGCCTCTTTCGTCACCTTAGTGAGCAAAATAGAGGTGCTTGCAAGCTTAGTTGGGTTTGCTAATCAGGACAACTGCAAGGAAAAGGGTTAGAGAAAAAAACACAAAAGAACAACTAAGAATTAAACTAAGAAATAAAACAACAACTAAATTAATGAGCATAGGGACATAAGGACAAAAGAAACAATTAGACCCATGTCACCAATGATAAGGCTGATATTAGTGAAAGAAAACACCGAGAAGAAAGAGGACTATGAGTCTCTTCTTTCTCCAAGGGATGGCTCTTGGACCCCCACAAATAAGCTCTTCTTACAACTTTGAAAATGAAAATGAAAATGGTGAAAGAATTCTTTGCTAATCCACTCAAGGGGTGAGATGGATTGCCCAATGCAATGATGCAAGTATACTCTTGGTAAGGATATAAGCTTCCTCAAGAGAATAATGGCAGCATAACTTTGCTATGAATTCCTTGAAAAATGAAGTGTATCCATGGCCTTTTTATAGCATTCCTTTGAGGTATTGTCCAACTAGTTTGTAGTGTGTAAATAGGCTAATTAGGGCATTTCTAGGTCTTTGACCAACCACCCAGTCAAATCCAGTCCAAATTTGAGTGTCAAATCAACTTGGAAGTTGAACTAGGAGTGGGTGGGAGGCCGACCACTCTCATAAATACGTTGTTTCTCAGGTGCACGGCTTTTTGCAACAACAGTCGCACATCGTGCGCATGTGCGTGATTTTTGCGTTTCTGTTTTGCGCATGTGCGCACGTGCCCTGTGTCTTCATAGCGCCCTTTAATTTTTTGCACTAGTTGTATAGTTTTTGACCCTTTGGAAATGATTTTGTGTTAATTCTGGTCCATGGGTGACCTCATAACTGTTTGGCGATACTGAATTCTTGTAACCATTTGCAGACGAAATTTTAGTGATAACAGATGCCCCCTGATGGATGAGGTTAGGAGCATACGTATAGTTGAAATCCATCAATGTTTCTTCTACTAAGAGTGTTGTTGTAAGAAAGAGCGATAGTGGGATTGTCCAGAGCTACCCGTTGGAGGGAGAAAGGAACCTATAGAACCCGACCTTCCATAAGGTGTGTATAAATAAATTGTGTACAAACGAGGCAGGCATGCCCCACGCTCGTGTCATGTAACTCAAATAAGGAATGAAGTGTTGATGTAGACAACTGCAATGCCCTCGGGGCTGGTCATGATAAAGGAAGAAGACAATTATGTGGAGGAACATACTCTGAATAGTAGGCAGCAATATTTGTAAGAAGTATCATGGATTCTGTAGGCATTGATAACCCAACCAAGTTCAGAGGTCTTCGGTGAATATAAGAAATAACTACAATAGTCACAAAGTAAGACCCACCGTAACATGAGAAAGTGTTGACGTCGAATGTTATGGGGATCAACGACAGCAGGGAGAAATTGTGGTTCTCCCTGTGCCGTCTGAGAGCTCTCATTGGTATGGTAATGAGAGTCAACATACTGTCACCCTTCTGGAAAACTGTGCTGATGTCGACAAAAAGGGGGATGCAACTCCCAGGAGCAAAGGGCTTCATGAAATCTACTAGGTGACGTTTAGGAATTTGGAAGAGCTAGATGGATGAATTCAAGATGTAGGAAGACTCAAGACTGCCCTTGGTTGGGGGTATATGTGAGGTAAAAAGTGGCCGCAACCGTTCAACGAGGTCGAGTGTCAGGGGGACAACAAGACAGGGAATAAATTGTGCCAGAGGTAGGACAAAGTGAACAAACTCAGAGGGCATAGGTAAGTGGCCTATGGGATACTCAGAGGATATGGACGATGTCGTCAAGGGTAGATGATAAGGAGTGCCTCAACCAAGGGCGACATGGGTTGCATTTGCCAAAAAAGGGAAGAAGGTCGCCAAGGGTGACGACAAAAAGGTAATGTAAATGCTGGAAACAAAGGCGTTTGTACTATAAATAAAGAATAATTTGGGATAAGTGTACAAATACAGAAACGGGTGCCCCAATGTAACATGGTTGGCTCGGGTAGGGCACAATTTGCTTGGAGAACTGGTGGAGGGTGGGGGCCCCATGGGTGGGTTTCTGTATGAGGTAGGTGAAATGAAGGGAAATTTGCAGAGGGGCAAACGGATTGTGGATGAAATGGAGGGTTCGTGATACTGCGGAGGTGCAGTCAAAAATAGAACCTTGAATAGATAAGTTGGGAGTCCGGTGGGAAAGCTAGCAAAATGAGGAGAAGGAGTATGTGGCTAATTCATGACATGATGGAAAACTATCGGGACTCCCATCCCTAAAGGGTTTTGAAAAACAACATGAGTGTCAAAGGCGCAAAAGGGTGCTATGAATGGGACAACTCATGTGGGTAAGAGTGATATCGGGTGACAGTACCAAAGATGCAAATGGAGGTGTTGGTACTGCAGAGCCGGAGATGGGGATCCTAGAGGCAAATGTCAGAGGATGTGACTGGAGATGCAAGTGAGATTCAGAGGGAATGACTACATGCCAGTGCTAAGTATATACCTGAAGGGGTTGCGTTGATGTATGATGACCAAGTACCTGCACACATGAAAACCAAATACCCGACATGAACAATATCCGAAGAGAATCGAACATACGAGCATTTATTTGATAATTTTGAATATGCGCATGTGTACCTGGTCGGGATATGAAAAAAATGGCACCCCAAGGGCTCAGGATGAAAAGAGGCCCGGGGACTGTTGTGATGTAGATGACGAGATGTTGATCCCATGGCTAAAGATGGATCGAAGAATGGACACCTGGAGCTCTCGAAATGGTGAATGAAAGTTGGGCGAAAAGGCTTATATATAGTTGTAGGGCCCACATTGCCACCTCATTTGTACTTGCTGCTATAGTGACTGGATGAGAAGTATTCAGAGGAGATTTGGAGATTCCGAGAGGATGAGGCATCCGATCAAGGACCAGCGAGCTTCAGGTTAGAAGTCTGATCATTCTGCATAGAATTAGGGTTTCCATTTTTGGGCAGGGTCTGTACGGAGGGCTGTACAGGGGGTTTTTTAGAGATGTGGGCCCCCAAGTGCACAGGAAATCCAGAAATATGTGCACATGAGTGTGCGCCTGCTGTCCGGATAATCGCGCATGGGGGCGCCTGTAAGGGGGACTAAAGTGTGCATTATGTGCACGCTTGTTGGCTACACAGTCGCGCATGTGTGTGCGACTGTGTAGTGGACAGGTGCGCTTTGATGCGCGCCTGTGTTCTTGACAGGGGCGCATGGAGGCGCCCCTGTAGGGTGAGCATGCGCACCTGTGAGATGGATAGGCGCGCATGAGTGCGCACCTGTGGAGTGAACAGGCGCACATATGTGCATGCCTGTGGGTTGAACAGGCACGCATGTGTGCATGCCTGTGGGTTAAATAGTCGTGCCTTGGGGGCAAGGTCGGTAGGTGTAAAACTTATCTTTTTAATGTTTTTGATGGTTGAGGTGGCTGACCTGGGATTGTTTTATGTGGCTATAGGTGATCATTGTGCACGATGCCAGTTGGTTGGCGAGAGTGGGATTGGTCCCAGTTGAGGGATGCCATGGCGATTGAGGATCCGGGGGTACGTGCTACTTTGGTAGCCTGTGGGCTGCTGAAGTTCTTTGAGTGCCCGTTGATATGGGCGCAGGAGTATCTCCTGCAGTTCATTATCCGGATGTGGAGTCCAGACCTACATTGTTTCATGGTGCAAGGAGAGCAGATTGCATTCACTGCGGTGGAGGACATATATTTTTTTACTAGGCTCCCGTTTTGGGGAACGCCCCTACCGGCAGAGCCGGTGTTACCTAGGGATGTGATGCTAGTGATAGTGGGCCAAAGGTTCTGTTCGAGGGAGAACTTTATGTCGGGCTCCGTTGTGAGCATCGGGGTGATGGATGCTCTAGCGCATTGCTGTATAACAACGATGATTGTGAGAGTGTATGGGTCTCTTGCGACTCAACGGATCAGTGGTAGTCAGCTGAGTGTGATGGAGAGGGTACTGGCCGGTGAGCACTTCGCATGGGGGCTTACACTGCATGCCAGGATTGTAGGGCAGCTGGACCATTGTTGGTCCACTGATATAGGAGAGTTTGCCTTTGGGTCCATCCTAATGGCCTATTTTTTGGAGAGGGTGTCGATGTTGCGCCCTAGGATTTTATTGGGTGCTCTTGGGGTGCGAGAGCCGCGACTGAGGCAGTGGTCGACTATTTTTCTTCACCACGGTGGTGGCTAGGGAAGCCACTTCTTTACGGCTGAGGTGGCACAAGTGTGGCGGCAGATGCCGCAGGTGATATTGCAGTTCCCATATGCTAGTGTTGACTTTCGAGATGATCCGGACATGATGTTACCTCCAAGGGAGATTTATGATCACTGAGGTATGTTTGTGAGTTATATATATATATATATGTTTTTTGAGATAGTATGACATATGTATATGATATAGATGTTGATATTATCATTTGGTTGTTTGTATGTGCAGATGTGGCACCTCGCGGGTGCGAGGTTGAGTTGTTGAGAGCGTCGGCTTGCCAGGAGCCGGAGATACTGTCACGGGGAGGGTCGTGGGTAGGAGAGAGACGTCGGCATGAGGACGTCAAGGAGAGACCAGCTGAACCTGAGAGAGCAGTGAGGAGATGTTGGTTTGATGACCCAGGTGCCGAGCCATCACATGCTCCTCCGGCAGATGCCAGAGCAAATTTTGAGGATATACGTCGTTGCCTGGAGGCGGTGCTACAAGGCGTGCCTGAGGGCATGTGGTCGCATATCTAGGATGAGGGCATCCTGCAGCAGTGTGTGGGGATTCCACCGCCGTGGCGGGTCGTGGTACGACAAGGAGCAGTTGCAAGTGCTGCTATGACTGGACGGTTACCTCCTGGTCAGGAGGGACCAGTAGTGGGTGGGGGACAACCACCTGAGGGAGGAGCAGGAGGTGGTGCTCTAGAGGCACCTTGAGTGGTGCTCTATGTATTTTTGTATTTTTTTCTATAGGCTGGTGAGCCCATTTTGTACCGAGGTGCTTCACTAGCCTGCAGATACTTGTATTTTTGTATGTAAACATTTGGATGGCACTGTGGACTGTCTTATATATACATGAGTATACATTTTGAGATCTATGTGGTGTTTACATGTGTTTTGTTAATGTGTTGATGAATGTCTAATCTATATATGCTGTGACAGGTTGTTGATATGTTTATGTATATGTAGAGGTATCTTGATGTGATATATGCCAGTCTAACACAATATTAGCTAAGTTATCTGTAATTTGATTCAATTGTCTTGGAATATGTGTAAATGTAATGGAATCAAAATGTTGAGATAAAAGTCTAACCTGCAGGTATTTGTGAAAGATGCAAGGATTGTGTACGCGGTACACATTGTTGAGCTGGAGAACAACTAGTTGAGAGTCGAGCAATACGCTAAGGTGACGAATACGATGATGTTGGGCATCGACCAGGAGGCCAATGATGACAATGTATTCGGCTTGGTTGTTGGTCACTGAACCCAAACATATGCCGCTCGAATGGAGCATTTCATGTGAGGGGGTGTAGAAAGCCCAAGCGGTCGAAGCGATATTTTGTGTCCAACGGTTGGCACCGTCGGCGTAACCGATGTGGTAGGCTGGTGGAGGAAGCATCTGTCAATAGCACAAATGATAGTTTAGACATGCGGGGTGAACAAAAAAAGATTAAAAACACTATAAAATAAATAACCTAAAGTAGAAGTGCTATGTTTAGGCATAAAATTTCTTTAAGTATAACCCGTTTGATGGGTTCTTTGAGAGAGAGGCCTTCGAGAGAGGCTAGGATGTATGCACCTTTTGTGAGACAATGTTGGATGATGTATGGGCCATGCCATAGTGACTCGAATTTTCCATGACCAAAGGCATCATGACCGATATCATAAGCAAGGATGAGGTCGCCTTCGTGAAATGAGCGACGGTTGACATGTCGATCAAAGGTGGCCTTTGATTGTTTTTTAACTGCCTCATTGTTCTGTAATGAATATCGAAGATCTTCATCCAAGGACTCTAAGTTCAGCAAGCGCTGCTCCATTGGAGCAGTGTCGGGTAATAGCTCAATTGCGGTGCGTAAGGTGGGAATTTCGCACTCGATGGGCAGAGTGGCCTCAACCCCATGGACTAGATGAAATGGTGTGAAACCAGTGGTTGTTTTCACAGCTGTACGG
>JASDQU010309329.1:56233-67481 GCA_032191745.1 Picea mariana
TCCTGATGCAATGAGATCAACCCTATGATCCGTACCAACACTAGGACAATGATCTTGAGACTCAGGTTGTTGATCGCTCTGATCTGGAGTTGGCTCCCTACCTTCTCAGTCCCTACAATGCAATGAGTGACTGTGTAGTCCTCTATGTTCATGCCACTCCCAGATCCTTGGGCTTTGAGGTTCACCACCTCACCCCAACATGACAATCCTGTCAGAAAGTATATGCCCTCGACTTCAATCCTCAATGGTTTCCCATCAAGGTTGAAGGCATCTGTATCTGGATCCCAGTAGTTCACCAGCATCTGGAGCAGTCTCACTTGAGCCCTCATTCCTTTGAGAGCCCAAAATTTATATAGCCCACATATTCTTAATGCCATTTTGTCTCCTGTATCTCTTTCTATTGTAGCATCAACCTCTTCATGCTCTCTTTCTCTCCACTCTAGCACCATCCTGCAAGTTTAAGATCAAAATTTGAGTCAATACCATTTAAAAAATTCAACTCACTGACTTGTACGTGAGCTGCAATTTACACAGTCGTGTATAGGGATGCATATACACTGTCTGTTTTGATAACATTCATGTATAGGGTTGCGTATACGCAACCCGATGGATTGCAACCCGCGTACACCCTAGTTTCTTATTTACGCCTTAAAATACTCAAAATTTGAAGCCTAAATTAAAATTGTAAGCCAATAGAAATGAAGAGAAGGGAAAGAAGACTTACTTGGTCTAGACGGTTGTCAATTCCGTCACTCATAGCTCCCACAATCGGCTGTTGAAGATCGGGGACAATTTGGTCCAAAATGCACTATTTGGGTAAAAATACAAATGGTGTAATAAAAATTGGTTATTTTCACTATTTATATAAAAGTTTTACCCACTTTACATAGTTTTTGCTAATATTTTGACCTAATGGACTAATAATGCAGTAGATGGAGTTGGTTTTGGTGGTTTTATCCAGATATTCTTGTGGTTTCTAGAATCATGTCACTTGTTCGTGACTTTGGAAGGTATTTTCATTAACCAACATATAGGATACGCCATCACTCCATTTTACACACTTGCATTATTCTATAACTGCAATTTGTATGCCGTAGGTACAAATCCATTTGGTAGAGACACAGAACCTTCTTTCCTCTACTAGAATTTTCGTTATTGAATGGTAGAGACTTACCAAACATGGGTGCCCTAGTTATAACCTATATTCCATTCAGTTCCCATGCAGAGATTTTTTCCGTATGACCGAGAGTCCCTTATAGCTAATATGACTTTGTGTTCAAACCTCATTTATTACTCATAAGCATGTTGACCTATACCTATGGGACTCCCCTAAGTCTGGTTTAAGCTCTTTTCTAACTCTCTCAAAAAGCGAAAATATTATCGAGTGAATTTGTCTCTTTCACACTCATAAATTGGATTTGAAAGGATGTCTATTTGGTATAAGTTTAACCATTTTTCAGACCAAGTAGACTAAATTTATGATAAAGGACATTATTTGCAGTTAAGTTGTAATTGCATCTCATCCTCTTTCTTACAGCATTTATCCTATTGCAGGTTCCCTCTTTTTCATTATAATCCTATTATCTCAAACAATTTGCATCATCAGCCAAGCATAGCCTTATTTATATCCTTTGCAGCTTGACACCATGTACCCTACGAGGAAACATTCCCCCGAGTGTCCATATCCTACGTGCACCTCCTTGCATTGAGCATAGGTATGTTCCACTGCTAGAACCAGTTGCGTACTCACAACACTCGTTTCCTCCTCTATATCATAACATTCATTTGTCTATGAAAAAAAAAAAAGACGGGCGGGAAAAGCATATTATCTCATGTTGGCAACAGTCGTGTCGCCTTTGAACAAAGCACACACTTTTGAGTCCACTTGTCATCCAAATTTTGGGTTTAGCATGACCTTAGGAAGTTGAGCTCATTACTTAGAGTTTACTCCTCCGACTGGTTAATCTTTCAGTCCCTATGGAGATTTTGATTGGTGCCTCCTACATCACAAAGTTTCATCATTGAGGAAATCAAAGTTTTTTTGTAGTTCGATACCTATGGTTCTTTGGGAGGAAGTGCCTATACTCATCAAATACCTCATTTCCTAGACTTCTTGAACAACATGATTTCATCCTAGGACCACAAAATGGACATGAAAATTTACCCTTTGTTTGAAGACTTGCAAGATTATATGGATTAGTGTCAGTATTATTTATATAACGAGGAATTGATATTTAAGAAGCATAAATCGTATTTTCATAAAATTATATATACTATTAAATTCCATCAGTATGTTACATACCACAAAAATGTGTTAGCGCTGGGGCATCATGAATTGTCCATGTAAGTATTCCATGGAATTGAAATTGCATTTTCCCTATTGGTCTAGAGATGTCATACATAGTGATGTCATACCATAACTTTAGTTGCTCGTCGACAAGAGGCTCAATACATGCATTCATACATTTCACTTGTTACTTACCTAATTGGGTGAAAGTACACATAATTACTATCTTGTATGTATATAAGTAATTATGCAACGAATAAGAAAAACAAAATATAGCATTCAAACCAATTATGTAAACAAATGCCTGGAAAAATCATTGACAACATTGTGTGCTCCCTCTTTATTGACATCCAAGCAGGAAGGTTATTGTTTATAAAAAAAATAGGCCATACTAAGTAAATAGACCTGAGCTCACCAAATGGATTGACACTGTGAGCTGCCAATGAAATCCTAACATTACGAGGTTCTTCTTTAAAAATTGGCCACCTTTCTTCCATGTTCTTAAATGCAGAACCATCTGCACGAATTTGAAGAACACCATCTTCACTTATGTGTCATGCATGGTAATCCATAAACGGTGCAATGCTTATGCACCTAAACAATCATTGCAAATTTGAAATTATCAGAATATGACGAAGAACCTTGTGACACACCCTTTTGTTACTTGATCGGTTTGATATCTACTAATTTGGCATTGTGGGCATTTCATTTCTGATACATATTGTTCATAATATATAATATGATCATTCGGACATACATCAATAGCTTGACACTCTATTCCAATATATTTCATAATGCCACACATATCTCAGTATGTGCGAGGTAAATTATTTGACGGTGCTAAGAAAAATTCACCTAACAATCTACAACATAAAAAAACTAGTTAATGTAAATAATAGTAATAAAAAATATTACATCCTTAATTTACACATTAATTGACACTAAAAATAGAGAAAAATAAAGTCAACCTTTAAGTATAATATGTGACGAATTATATTACATACCATAGGATCTATGTGAGACAAGTGTTTGACAAACCATTCAATACCTTCAAGTTCACCAACAACATTATATCAGAGAGAAGATTTTTTCTCGAGCCTTCATAAAGGGGTTGTTCTTCCTTCTCAAGCATAGGTACATCATAAATATCATCATTGGTTTCCTCATTGATAGGAGCGAAGATGTCCTAGATTAATCTATTTGTCCCATCATCTGGCTCAACAATATTCTTGGTGTCATCTTCCATAGGATTGGTGTGATCTTAAATATTCATACCATCTTCCACATATTCTACAACAGTATTTCTACCTACAACTTGGAAGATATTTATATGGCGACAAACACCTGGGAGGATTTATATTTACAATTACAAAAAATCAATAACATTAGTGTATATAAAATAAATAAATAAATTATAAATAGAATCAATCCAAAGACATATATAATGAATAACTTAATGTGGGATGAAATGTATGCCCCCTTTCACAATGCCCATATGTAAAACAATGTATTTCAGTTGTTTTCCTTACAAGTATTCTTCTTTTCAATCCCCTGCATTGATTGCAAGGGAAATAACATTCCCATCAGTACCAACAAGTGCCTCCCATGTAGCCCTTAACCTAGCAATCGTCCTTTGACTCTCTTCAAGTGTTGGCATTGGGATTTCCTATATTTACAACAAAATCCACTGAAGCAATATAAGTACATTAATATACAAATTATATATCCTTACGATACAAATATCATCGAATTACTTTTCCCCCATATGTACTAGAGAATTAATCCATTTTCATCGACGATTTATTAAAGGTTTATAACAGTAATCAACAATTAATCAACAAATCAAAAACATACATTTTTACCACATAAGTTCCAAAGCTTGACTATAAGCAAGTAATAAAATCAAACAATAAAAGAGAACTACACCAAGACAAATTGTATAGTAATTATATGGAATTGAGTAGACATGTTCATACCTATTTCCTAGGGAAACATTTGTGTCCACAAATGAAAGAGGGTCTAACAATTAGGGATCTAATATGGGTATTTAAAAAAGAGAAAAAATAATGTTAAATATTCATAACCTTCAAAGGACAAAATCAGAGCTATGTAGATCAAGAATTGGATTTGAGGCAACTAGCACATAGCAAAAAGAATAATAAATCATGCAATGAACAATGAGCATAAAAATGTTTTATAACCATTGCAACTACAAAAAAATTGTCAAAAACATTAACCTCCATCAATCTTCCGACAAAAGTTGACTATGTCAAAGTTGACCAAGTCAGTGAATTCAGTGACCATTAAACTGTTTTCAAATTAAGAGTTGGCATCCTCAAGGTATATAGATAGATTGACAAAATATCCTATAGGTTCATCAAAATATCAATAGGGATAGAGGTTCGTTGGAATTCCAATGTTATCGGGGCGCCTAGAAAATAAAAAAATAAATAAAATAAATAAATAAAATTATAATAAGTTGCGACGATATGATTGAATTTATCCTTATCGTCGAAATTTTTTGTCGAATTAAAACCCCATATGTAGTAGTTCCAAAAGACATGTCTATTAATGAAAGGGCACCCTTGTGTGGGTATATATGACCCTCATTTTCATTGTAATCAATCATCTCATATCTATTCAATTATTTATTATTTATCCTATATGGATTTTAACCTATTATCCTATTTACATTGGATATTTACATAAGTGAACCAAGTTTGTTCATCACATTTTTAATCCTACCTATAAATCATAAAAACATGTATTATCATACTTTTGAATAGGAACAAAGGAAGGAACATGTTTGTGCTTACCCAAAGGCTCTAAGGTATCATTTCCATAGTTGGAAGATGTAGGGTACTCTTTTTGTTAGGTTGTAGGCTCTTCAATTGGAGAAATCAATAGGGGGGTGAGCTTTGTGAAGACTTTGATATCTTGATCCTTTTTTAAAGGAGACATGTGAATTCCTTTAACTTTCTTCTTTCCTTTATGAACCTAAGGTTTTCACCTGAAGAGGAGCAAACATTCCTTCATAAGATGTCCTTAAAAATGGCATTCACCACACTTAAATGGGATCCCCTCATATTCCATAGATTGAATAAAACTTTGCAAACCCCTCCTTGATCATTATAGAGTATGTAGAACCCTTTTAGAGCTCCAATCCAACCAAAATTCTTGTGATTCCCATGTATCCAAAGTCCCTATACGATTTTTCTAAATTGTATAATAATCCCATGACATTCCCAAATTTCTTGAAGACTTTGTTAAACCATAGGATTAATGGGAGGCTTAGGAGCCTAACGCAAACTAGAAAAAAAACCCATGTGAGCCAATTTTGGATCATATTATAGGTGCTACTTCTTCATAAAGCAAATTTAAGAACCCCATTTCCAATGATCTTTGATGATTTTGTTTGGATATTCTCCCAATCGAAGTATCCATATAAGTCAACCTTTAACCCAAACCATACTATGCAGAGAATAACCTAACAAACCTGCAAAATTTTCCTCTATCTAAGGTTTTAGGGTTTCATCATTCATCATCTTGCTTAAAAATTGACCCAAAATGGTCAAATCCTTGAGTTCCATAATTCCATGGAGCTTAACACTCTCCTAACTCCAAATTTATCGCCTTTGTTTTCCTCTTCATATACCCATGATTTTTCTTTGTTTTCCCCAAACCTCCCAATCCTAGCTCCTCTTAGTTAAAGGTCACATTAGGAAAAAATTCAGGTCTAAAATGGACCTCCTAAGGAAAATAATAAAATAAGAATTACGAATTTTCAAAGGGAAATAAAGAAAACTATTTTTTTAATTTAATTTTTTACTTATATTCTTATAAGTTCCAAGAAACACATGTTTTCATGTATTTCCAGTTTATCTCATTGTGGGTCTATCAAAAGAATGCAGAGAGGGTACTCATTGGATGTGAAATTTAATTACACATCCAACAAGTGCCTACACTTGAAATTTGAGTAAACCTGTAAGGAGATGAGTTGAAAATACAATTTAAAAAACAAGTTTTATTCCTTTTCCTCCAAAAATATTTACCCTTATGGTTGACATCATCATATTAAATCCTACCAGTTCTTTTAAAGTTGATTTTGATACTACAATTTTCACTTTGAGACCCATTTTTTACCTCAAATTCCACTAATGAGGATTTACAAGATAGTGCATTGCTCATCAATTCATCGAAAAACATACCTCCAATCAAACGCTTGACTTCAAAACCTCCCACTACTTCCAAGGCACCCAAATCTAAAGCACTCTAAAAACCCAGTCAAATATCTAAGGGAAATTCACCAAAGGTGTTTGATTGGGGTAATGATTTCCCTTGTGTTGAATTTGCATGTTGATTCATGTCCGAGATCAAGGAGTAAAATCCTTGATCCGCCAAATCCTCCCATCAGTCCTTCCCTGTTGCACTCCCCCTACAAATTTATGGCTTAATTATAGAAAATATAGCTCAGAAATACACTAAGTCATACATAGATTTCAACCTCCTATTAAGCTTCAACAATAAAGAATTAAACCTAATATTGAACTATACTTAATGAGAACAAACACTAAATGACATAGATATGAAACTAAAACTAGTAGTGGAATATCAAAGAACAATAGACAAATTTACACATTTGTCACATGAAAATTCTGGGCAATGCCCCTTGGAAGAAACCACAATAAATATGACGAATTTAAGGATATTTCTTTATTAAGCTTCAAAGAAATATACTAGGATTATACTAGTCATTTACAACATGAATATAACAATACTTAGCTATGAAAATGTTCCCTTTCTACACCTCAAAAACTATGCCAAAGACTCTAGAAATTCATGCCAAGTCTCTACCTTGAAAAATACACCAAATTATTGTCCATTGATGAAGTGAATGACTTATACTTTAGCATTAAATGCCTTGAACAATGTGCACAATTTTTTGTACCATCAAAAAAGAAAAGTACAGATTATAACCCAACAATTTTCCTAGAAATCAGAGCCTCGATTTTAGTGCATACCTCAACTATACGGTTTAGAAAATCCATACAGTATGACCTTCTTTAGCAGGTATATGGTATTGTTGAATATCAGTTGTAAGTTCCATGGGATGTGTGTCCTCTTTCACTCCTGAAAGGTGTGCCCCCTGCCTGTTGTCCTTCTCCTTTCTCCATGCTCGAAGGTCTCTTAGGATATGTGACTCTTCACCTCCCACTCTTCTCTTCTCAAAGTGTGAGCCCCTCTCTCCCTCGTGAGTTTCCTTTATATAATTCCAAAGTGTAACTTCCCTAACCCTTGGTCTTACAATGATATTGATGGTCAAGATATAATCCTTCCCTCATGAAATCAACAGTCACGACTTAATCATTTGTTGAGGTCACTTAAGTCACTAAAGTGACCCACAACCTCATAAAGTCACTTTTACACTTTAAAAATAAAAGGCTCAACTTTATAAAACCACTTTATAAAGTTACTTTATAAAAACACATTATAAACTCACTAGGGAGAAAATGTGCTCGGATTTCACATGTTGGGCGTCGCAAATGCTAAAGAACCTTTGAGCTACCAAATATAACACTCCCTCTTAGAGAAAGAGGTACTTTTGGTACCTCCACCAGAATTCATCTCCAAATCCATCACCCCATATGTTGTCGTAGTTTCTCCCTCTATACTAGAAGCCTTTTCTCCCTCTAAACAGGAAGCCACTGCTCCCATTACACTGGAAGCCTCTGTTGCTACCTCCATTGATCTATGAACTGAATAGGTTCCCCTAGGAGATTGCAGACTCTCCTAAGCAATCATATATGTTAACTCATGCCTACTGAATTCTCTGAGAGTACTAGAAGAGGACTTAGTCCCCGGTATCAACTCTCTCTCCCTTGCAACCTACCCACTCTCCGACACAGTATCTAAATCCAGAAATCCATTGGACCCCAACATAGGTCGTCCCAACAACCTGTACAACCTATCATACCTGACACCAAGCAACATTATTGTGTCTAGAGTAGCTCCCTCTCGACATAAAAATACCTGACCACGATAGAATTTCACTCCAAATCCATCAACCTCCAAAGCTGACACTAAGAGTAAGTTAATTGTTATCTCTGGAATATACAACACCCCGGAAACCTCCTGGATCTAGTTGGAGTCTAACACATCCAACCCCCTTTACTGCAAGTTGTGAGTTGGCCCCACTATCAAAAACATAGTTTGAGACTATTTCTGAAAGACTAAGGAACACTAACCTCATTCTCTTCATATTCCAATAATATCCATTGTCCACAAGCCACACTTCAATGTCCTCAAACACTAGACAACCACTACCCACATGACCAGTCATGAGAGAAAATTCCTTCTATATTTCTCAGCAAAATCAACGATCTTTGTTGATGTTGACACCTTTGGTTCCTGCTTCTTCTTCTTCTTGTTTGGACACTAACTAGTGTAGTGGCCAGTCTTGTGACATGCAAAGAATATCACTTTTCCCATGTACTTATTCTTCTCATTTCTCTTTCCCACAAGAGTAACATCCTTCTCATATGAACCATCCACTGCCTTCTCCTAATACCCCTCCCAGATGTCCTCCTGTGTAAAGTCATCCCACAATTTTCTCCAGTTAGGGAGCTTCTCTCCCCACCACGAACTTCACGAAAACCTCCCACTCCTTGGTGAATCCTTTGAGCAATATGCACACCAACTTTGATTCTGGAATAACTTCTTCAACATCTGCCAACTCATCCTTCACTTGTGCAACTCAGGTGAGGTAGGAGGCCATATTATCTCCCTTGGCCATCCTAGTACTATGGATCTTGTCCCGAAGAGCCATTTTCATGTTCTCGTTCTTTGACTCATACAAATTCTTTAGTGCATCCCACATGTCCTTGGATGTATTCTTCTCATCCAAATGTGGAATAAGGTGGTCTTTGACTCCGCCCAAAATGATTCTTTGAGCCTTAGCTTCCTTCACTTCATGAACATCTAGAGCTATGGGATATGACACGAGTATTGGCACGATGGTGTCCAGAAATGACCACAACTTGTTCTCCTTGATAACACTTGTGATTCTTACCTTCCACTGCAAGTAGTTGGAGATCCCCTCCAACCTATCTTCAAACCTTATGCAGGAAGTCGTCTTTTTCCAACTGAAAACTAACCTTGTTTCCCCTCCTTCCAAGCAAATTCCCCATCAATTCATTGTTGTTCCAAGTGCCAAAGTATCCACTGAAATTCAGAGCACCAACTCTGATACCAATTCAGAGCACCAACTCTGATACCATGTAGAAAATATAACTCATAAATACACTAAGTCATACACAGATTTCAACCTCCTATTAAGATTCAACAGTAAAGCATTAAACCCAATATTGAATTGTACTTAATGAGAAGAAACACTAAATGACATGGATCTGAAACTAAAACCAACAACGGAATATCAAAGAACAGTAGACAAATTTACACATTTGGCACATGAAAATTATGGGCAATGACCCTTGGAAGAAACCACAAGAAAGATGACAGATTTAAGGAGATTTTGTTATTAAGATCCATATAAATATATTGATAGTATAGTAGTCATTTACAACATGAATATAACAGTTCTTATCTTTGAAAATGTGCTCGTTCTACACCTAAAAAAATGTGCCAAAGACTCTAGAAATTTGTGCCAAGTTTCTGCCTCAAAAACTGCACCAAACTTTTGTCCACTTATAAACTGTATGGCATGTACTTTAGAATTAAATGTCTTGAAAAATATGCACAATTTTATGTACCAANTCAAAAACACAGTTTGAGACTATTTCTAAAAGACTAAGGAACACTAACCTCATTCTCTTCATATTCCAATAATACTTATTGTCCACAAGCCACACTTCAATGTCCTCGAACACTAGACAACCACTACCCACATGACCAGTCATGAGAGAAAATTCCTTCTCATATTTCTTAGCAAAATCAATGATCTTTGTTGATGTTGACACCTCTGGTTCCTGCTTCTTCTTCTTCTTTGTTTGGACACTAACTAGTGTAGTGGCCAGTCTTGTGACATGCAAAGCATATCACTTTCCCCATGTTCTTATTCTTCTCATTTCTCTTTCCCACAAGAGTAACATCCTTCTCATATGAACCATCCACTGCCTTCTTCTAATACCCCTCCCAGATCTCCTCCTGTGTAAAGTCATCCCACAATTTGCTCCAGTCAGGGAGCTTCTCTCCCCACCATGAACTTCACAAAAACCTCCCACTCCTTGGTGAATCCTTTGAGCAATATGCACACCAACTTTGATTCTGGAATAACTTCTCCAACAGCTGCCAACTCATCCTTCACTTGTGAAACTCAGGTGAGGTAGGAGGCCATATTATCTCCCTTGGCCATCCTAGTACTATGGAGCTTGTCCCGAAGAGCCATTTTCATGTTCTCGTTCTTTGCCTCATACAAATTCTTTAGTGCATCCCACATGTCCTTGGATGTATTCTTCTCATCCAAATGTGGAATAAGGTGGTCTTTGACTCTGCCCAAAATGATTCTCTGAGCCTTAGCTTCCTTCACTTAATGAACATCTAGAGCTATGGGATATGACACGAGTATTGGCATGATGGTGTCCAGAAATGACCACAACTTGTTCTCCTTGATAACACTTGTGATTCTTACCTTCCACTGCAAGTAGTTGGAGATCCCCTCCAACCTATCTTCAAACCTTATGCAGGAAGTCGTCTTTTTCCAACTGAAAACTAACCTTGTTTCCCCTCCTTCCAATAAAATTCCCCAACAAGTCATTGTTGTTCCAAGTGCCAAAGTATCCATTGAAATTCATAGCACCAACTCTGATACCATGTAGAAAATATAGCTCATAAATACACTAAGTCATACACAGATTTCAACCTCCTATTAAGATTCAACAGTAAAGCATTAAACCCAATATTGAATTGTACTTAATGAGAAGAAACACTAAATGACATGGATCT